>JAECUM010069348.1:0-12636 GCA_016617855.1 Megalonaias nervosa
CCCCCGACTTTGTCTTCATATTACATGCGCACCAATGTGAACCGATGAGAGAAAGTTACCAAGAGGATCCCATACAAAAGGATAGTCATGTGGGGTAGAAGTATTCAACTTAGATCAGTAAGCAAACGAGCCACTAACTCCGGTTACTATTGATATGACTCCAACAACAATTGCAATTGGTATGCCAATAATAGTTAACTTAATTGTGATTCCCGCCAAACCCAGACCAGCGGTGGTTGCCGCGGCGATTCCACAAATACCATCTATAACCACACACACGCGTTTGTATTTGAGAAGTATCGCGGATCTTTCGGCGATTTCATTTCGCACCTCTTGTTCAGCCTTGATTATTTTCTCACGTCACTAAGTTTGAGGCGCCATCACAGTTCTTCTATTAATAATGTCATCACAATGTGTAATTGCTCATTAGGCTGGTCTTCTTCGTGTGCAACGCGCACATGCACTTCTAACCAATTATTCTCTTTTACTGAAATTACTGTCATACAATCATAAAATATATCTTTCAGGGGAATATTTAAATTTCCGACGATTGTGCATTGCGTTATTGTAAAACCACATTGATTAAGCCATTGAATACTATCTAAAACTATCTTTCTCCTCTTTACCCAAAATACTGTTACTCGGAGTTAATGATGGGGCAACATAATAAATGGGGAATGAAATTGGGGCGGATTTGTCGGTTAACTCTACTTGGTCGTTGTAGAAAAAATTCCCTAGTGTTTTCATACTTGGCTTTGCATTTTGTAACTGATTGTTTTCACATGCTAATGCAATGATTCCATGCTGACTTCGAGTTTGTTTGTTTGATTGTTTTTTGTTGTTTTATTTATTAAGGTGATCCCATCTGCTGATTTTCGTTTCGTTCTTAACAAAATTAATCAAGTGTATACAGGGGATTTAACACAAGTTTCATGCTTATATGCTTCGACAATTGTAAATCGAGATAGTATATCAGGATTTTGGAAATACTATCATAAAATTCCCTTGCGAACCTAAACAGAATATCTAGTAAGATGGTGTCGGCCGAAATGAGCTCAAAAACCCTAACATTGAGGATATTGCACTAACTCGCATACGACAAGACCTTCTACGTTTGTATCCAACAATTTCCTGGAGTGCTTGTAAATTAACTCAATCAGTAGTTTTTGATTCATTGATTTTGGTAATAGCGTATGGGAGTAATTTATACAAGTGCTTGCGCTGCTCCGCTTCTACAGATTTGTGTGTGTGTGTGTGTGTGTGTGTGTGTGTGTGTGTGTGTGTGTGTGTGTGTGTGTGTGTAGAAGCGGCGGAACGGGGACATCAGTATGAATACACACCAACAGACCGGGGACACACCTCGAAACGGGACGTCCCCGTTTTGTAATGTCGGCTTAAATGGAATGTCAAGGCCTTATTTAATGATAAAAACCTTGAAATTAGCGTATCTGAGCATGTCCCCGTTTTGTTGGTATTTTTTCACATCATGCTGTACACAACAATACACACGTCCCATTCGACTCAAAACCTCGTGTGTTTCAGTCGGAAAACTGCGTCCCCGTTTACGCGGTAAAAATTCACACTGTTTTGCTGTCGGCTTGCGCACTTTGCTTCCGAATTACTCACCGAAGATGGCATCAGTAAGAGCTAACAGGATTTAAATCAATTATGTAAACATAGACAAATATATGTGATATATTTTCTATTTTAACACAGAGAGCATATCGACATACATGTTTATTAATGGGTAGTCCAACGTTCATAACTCTGAGCCATGCACATTTGGATAAGAAATACACTGAAAAATATCAACATAGATTTTAGTTCATACAAATGTGGTTAGAAGAATAATAAAGAACAGTCTACATGGTAACCAAAACATAATCCCATTTCCTTCCTCCAATGAACCGCATTAGAGTTAAATCCGACAAGTTAAGCTTGAACCAATAGGAAATAAAAATAACTTGTGTAAGTATTTGTACATGGCACCATCCATGACGCTGAAAATACAAGTTTTCATACTCATATTTAGTGTTTCTCGATGTATCATAAATGTGCATACTGGCTGAAGTATAAATAATTTGAAACAAAACAATCAGATAAATTTTGTTTGACTCAGAGGTAAATTATCAAATATTTCTAATTCTTTCCTCGTTTAGTCAGTACCTTTTTATATTCTCTCTCTCTCTCTCTCTCTCTCTCTCTCTCTCTCTCTCTGCTTCGTTACTTCTGTCTGTCGTTCTTCCTTCTTACTAGATTCATTTCTTACTGGCCGTAAGTCCCTTGTTTTCCCCTATTTCTAAAGACCCGATGATAACAGTCGTCAATTTTTCTCTAATCAATCAATGACCGCAAATACCCAACATTAAATTCACAACTGATTTCACTAAGCGAAAGGCAGAACATTAATACTGTTACATGCAAGAGGTCTCTTTAGTGAACGAATGAAACAAACTATAATAATTTCCCTCTAATTAATGCATGACCACCAATATCACAACCACACATTTACATCACAACTTCTCAATTGCCTGCCTACCTCACAAATGAATTGTTTCTCCTTAATACATTTCCGTAACATAGCGCCGGTACTTAACTACCATAAAATACAAATCACAACTCAAACACCAAATACCGGGAACTATTTTTCCTACGCTACCTTAGTCAGTCAAATCATGATTTTAAGCCTTATTTCCCCTGTAACTCTACGCCATATTTACCATCATAGTAAGAATAAAAGGCGTCTCCAGATAACGGGACAGTCCCATCTCAATCATTCCATTGTACGATTTACCAGTCTCTATCATGAATACTGCACAATCAATCCACACAATTAGATTTTAATAGGGACTATTTCGCTCCAGGGATACTCATGGGGCTGTGACCTGAGCTCACTAAAACTAAACCATGCCCTCATACAAAATAAATTTTTGGTTTGTTTCATATCGAAGAGATCTTATCATGCATTGGCTTATTAATGAAGGGAATTGCACTAAAGTGGCAAATTTTTGTACACCAAAGTTAAAAATGTGTTATTTTGTGGGACATTTTAAATTCTAAACCGTAGTCTTGCCAATAAAATTATTTTAACTGAAGACTGGCATGCAGATCTTTGATTATTTCATTTTAGAAAAAGGAACACATTCTCTGTATTTTCACACAACTCTGACAATTTAACTTCTTCAAACTCCTGGACGTACATTTTTACTTGTATATATATATATATATATATATATATATATATATATAAAACATTATATAAAAATTCAGCGTGATAATTTTAATTCAGTTTGTTAATATGGATGGGAACTATGTGCATGAGGTGAGATTACTGCAGTATTTACAGTGAATTGATTTCTATTTAGAATCAAAATACATACTTATTGAATGTCCCCTATTGGATTGTATAATTTCTAACACTGTATATGTGTGTGTCCCCGTTCTGATAGTAAAGATTCTCATACAGTGTTTCTTGGAAATTAACCACATAAATTAGAAATGACATGTATATATCAAATGCATATTAAAATAGATCTTTATCGCTCCTAATTTATTAAACTAAAAATGTCCCCGTTTTGATGGTAAAAATCATATGTCCCCGTTTTGTAGGCTTTACAAGAATGTGTGTGTGTGTGTGTGTGTGTGTGTGTGTGTGTGTGTGAGAGAGAGAGAGAGAGAGAGAGAGAGAGAGAGAGAGAGAGAGTTTTATTGGTTTTACTTCATTATGTTATTTACTTTAGGACCACAGAGTCGGAACTTGATCTTCTCTGTGATGTTAGAAACACTCCATTATTCGGATAATATGATTCCTGCATTAAATACGCTTATAAATCTTTCCAAAATACTATACACATCAATCTTGCAGTAATTGTTTAACATCGGGTTGTGCTTGCAAATCAGTATTTCTTTGAGATTATATGCACACTGCTAATTTTAATCTGTTACACGTGAATTTCTTACGGTAAACAGACGTTTGTAGTCATTTTCAATTACGGAGGTTTGAATTTGCAACCCCAGAATAAGTCCCAGGCGTGTCAAACGAGATCCTAGAATGATAACTGGTTTTTAAACTAAATTACGTCTCAAAGAATGATGAGTCTCACAATTGTAATTAACATTAAATCGGCAGATTGATTTTTATTTCATGTACAACCATCCTAAGCTTCGACCTTTCATCAGTTTTTAAAGAAAAATATTATTTTCCGCGAGTATGAATAGAACCTGCAATGTCGTGATGAAAAGAATAACGTAGTAACTCATACACCCACCGAAAACACTTAAAGAGTAAGTGAAAGAAGTCATACTTAAAGTGAACAGGCTATTGGTAAGCATGCATTACTTCGCTAACACATAACACAGAGCTACACAGGGTCTGTATATCAATATAGATAGATCTGCCTGCAGACTGCTGACAGTGTCTAGCAAGGGCAGCGCTGAGAAATGCAAGAATGGGGCTATATTGTGTGCATATGTTGTGTGTAATACAATTCTAATAATAGTGGTCGGTTCGTTTACCACTCAAGCTTTAATGTGAATCATGACAGTGGTCAGTCGATGTACGTGTGCTTCTATTTGTGCATTGTAGTCGCTTCGTACTTGCGCTGTACCCGGGTCATACTCATGTACTTGTCATGTAGATGGAGTTTATGTTATACATCTGTTTGTAAATCTATCAATCAGTCTGCCAACAAACCACTGACAATGCTTAGGAATTACTGCACAGGTTGTGTGTGTAATACAATAATAAAGTTCCAGTAATAGTGGTCGGTTTGTTTACCATGCGGGCGTTGATGCAAATCATGATCATGTACGTGGACGTTGACGTGGATGTAATAATGGACCTGGGCATATACTTGTGTAGTACTCGCCTCCTTCTCGCGCCATATCAGCATCGTACCTGGGCCTTAGTCGCGTCATACTCACGTCTGTATTTGTCACGTCGACGGAGTTTATATTACAAGTAGTATGATAATAGAGGTTTTAGGTATTGTTGTAGGTTGAAGTCTTCTACCCCACTTTGACTGCCCTCTCGCATGGGCACCTCTTAATGAATTTCACGCATGTGAGGACAAAATCATGGGGAGGGTTTAGAAGGCTTTTAACCTAGATCAGATACAAAACTGCAAACTTCCTATTATCATACTACGTCTTTACATAATTTAATAATTTTATTTTAAAGTCTATGACATATTTTTCTACTCATCTCTGACCCAAAAGGTGAGGAAATTATGGCAAATTATCAGCTTATCCATTGTCCAAAACATAACAAACGATGCAAATTTTTAAATGACAGATTTCTTGACGCACTACGCCATATCCACATTAACTCGGTCGCCGTCATTGTGTACGAAAAGTGGGCGAGACTAATGTAAATACTGCTTTTGAAAGATATACAGTTACTGATTTTATCCAAAATCTGATTTGTACCGATTTCTACATAGAGGCAAATCTATTATTACCTAGATGAAATCAGAATGGTGGCTATACTATATGCTTCTGTCTTTTTAAAATACTATATTTTTAAGAAAAGATGTCCTGATTAGTAGTATCGAATGATTAATGATAATTTTTTCAAGAAACCACTCAATAATTTTAGTACGGTACGGATAAATTCGGTGAGATAATGCACCTATTTTAGCCTTGACTCTTCGATAAAAACCTGCACTCTACGATACTATTTAGCATGGCAATACAGGTAGGTTATACGTAATCGATCACTAATAGTGTTTGCTTTCAGATACAGAGTTGGAATTCAATCCTACAGATTAAACTTATATCAGTTTTTGAGGGCAAATACTTTGCTCACACAGGACATAAAATCCCACCCGGGGAGACGGTACGTTTTAAGGGCAAATATTTCCATCACACAGAACATAAAGTCCCTCCCGATGGGACGGTGCGTCTTGAGGGCACGAAGTAAAACATGGAAAGTTAAACCAGTGAACGTTGTTTTTACATCTGTAGAATACACTCTACATATCAGGTGGCTTTTAAGGGCACTGGGGTGTTTTTTGGACATATTAACATAATCCAGTTGTAATGAAAACAGTAATATAAACGCCAAAGCTCTGGAAAAATATGTCATAGAACAAATGTAGATATGTGATATAGTTTGTTAAGGAAGTAATTTCTTTTCTTTTCTGAGTAAATTTATTGCAGGATGTTCTCTTTGCAAATTGTATACTTCATACAGACACTGTGTTTGATTGTCAGCAGATGAAAGCTAAGGCTATATACAGTCTGTACCCATCAGATGAATTAGTTTTCTAACATTGCATAATCAGTCCACGAGGTAAACATTGTAGATGTTTTAGAATGATGCAAAACACATAGAAAAACCATGCCACTGCATTAACTAGACAATCATTTTCCTCATAGAAAAACCATGCCACTGCATTAACTAGACGATCATTTTCCTCATAGAAAAACCATGCCACTGCATTAACTAGACGATCATTTTCCTCATAGAAAAACCATGCCACTGCATTAACTAGACAATCATTTTCCTCATAGAAAAACCATGCCACTGCATTAACTAGACAATCATTTTCCTCATCAGAAAGTTAAAATAATACCATGTAGAAGCTGAAAAAGGAATATAAATGTAAAACAAAATTAAAGAGGACAAAATCTTAACACATTAATGGCCATCTATTCCGTACTCTCTTATGAAGTGCATATTTCAGAAAATGGTACAATGTTACTAAACTAGTGTTGAATTGTTAAAAACAAGCTAAATCGCAATTTCTGTTTAAACAAGATAAATCGGAACCTCTGTATAAATCCCCCCCCCCAAAAAAAACCCCCCAAGCTAAATCACAATTTCAGCTAAAAACAAGTTAAATGGTAGTTGTTAAAAACAAGCTAGATTTCCAATCTCAGCACTTGTTAACATATCAAAATGCGTTGAATCAGAGGATGTCATATTTGGTATTCAAGAAATTAGATATATTTTTCAAAACCTTCTATAAATCTTAAGTCGGTTCTAATTTTAAATGACACATTTGAAAGGAAAAATGTACCATATATAACCGTACATTATTGCTCAGTTTAGATTCTATCTCTTTTAAGACGATGTCATTTGCATCAGCAAAACGAGTTACTGACGGGACGTTGCTGACATGAGTTTGTAGACATGACGATAATCATATCTGTTATAATGGCCACATAATCATGTCAACCTGTTGCAATCTCAAACTCGTTTTGTTCACGCAAAAGACGTCGTCTTGGTCATACATGCAGTAGAAATATCACGTCCATGTTGATTCCTAATGTGATCCATATATATATATATATATATATATATATATATATATATATATATATATATATATATATATATATAGTCACTGTACTAAATTATTAATTGGATCAGCACATAAATTATGTCATTGTTTTTTAGTTTTAGTTGATATTATTAGATGTTAGACACTCACGATTGCAGAATTAATTTACATCGTGCCATGAAGATTAGTGACGTTGCCGAGACGTACTAGACGTATAAACAGGCACGATACGATTACAGAGATGATTTACATCGTGCCTTGAAAATTAGTGACGTTTCCGATACATTTTAGACGTATAAACATGACACATACATCCCAAAAGCATACACACAGCTCCCACAAGCGTCATTATTATACATTTAGTCGACATTTATGGATTAACGGTAAATCGCCCTATCTTAATAATAATAATAATAATAATAATAATAATAATAATTTTAGAGATCGACTCACTTAGTTACACATGAGAAACTAATCTTCCTTGAGGCCATCTGTTACGTACTTATAAGATGTAGGATAATATATGTTCACACACACACACACGCGCGCGCGCGCGCGCAAATACACATTATATAAACACCTATTCATATAAATGCTACATTGCTGCAGAAATAATAATTAAGCACATGAGGTGGATGGTGAAACATGTGCTTTTCTAAGTACACAATTTTTGAAAAATTCACCTTAATTAAGGAGCTGCAATTTATATATGTTAGAAAACCTTTGTATAATACACGCTACTTTAATTCCACACTCGGTAATATTTATATTTCAGTGTCTTTAATTCCACACTCGGTAATGTTTGTATTTCAGTGTCTTTAATTCCACGATCGGTAATGTTTGCATTTCAGTGTCGTTAATTCCACACTCGGTAATGTTTGTATTAGGGTGTCTTCAATTCCACACTCGGTAATATTTGTATGTCAGTGTCTTGAATTCCACACTCGGTAATGTTTATGTTTCAGTGTCTTTAATTCCACACTCGGTAATATTTGTATTTCAGTGTTTTTAATTCCACACTCGGTAATATTTGCTTCAGTGTCGTTAATTCCACACTCGGTAATATTCTTGTTTCAGTGTCGTTAATTCCACACTCGGTAATATTTGTGTTTCAGTGTCGTTAATTCCACACTAGGTATTGTGTTTCAGTGTCTTTAATTCCACACTCGGTAATATTTGTATGTCAGTGTCTTGAATTCCACACTCGGTAATGTTTATGTTTCAGTGTCTTTAATTTCACACTTGGTAATATTTGTATTTCAGTGTTTTTAATTCCACACTCGGTAATATTTGCTTCAGTGTCTTTAATTCCACACTCGGTAATATTCTTGTTTCAGTGTCGTTAATTCCACACTCGGTAATATTTGTGTTTCAGTGTCGTTAATTCCACACTAGGTAATATTTGTGTTTCAGTGTCTTTAATTCCACACTCGGTAATATTTGTATTACAGTCTCAAAAGATGTTTATACGTGATTTGCTTCCTTGAAGAACCCACACCATTTTATTTATGTCGAAAAAAACCTCATCCGTTTTCATGAATTATACAAATACTTCTGTCGACGTATACTTCGTACTTTCACAACATTCTGATTTGACACTTTAATGGAAAATTCCTCATTAAACACGCAAAGAAAGTATTTATTGGTAAGCTGTACTAGAAAGCTGTATATTTCGTGGTTTATAAATGACTGATTGTCATACACATACACACCCACTAGTATCTAAACCTTTTTCGTACGTGTGTGTGTTACAATAGTTAATGTTGCATGATAAACTTGCGTGCTTCGAGATAGTTATAAGTACACAGTTCTGATAGGCAACTCAGAGCGACCAGCTAGTGATTAATCAAACTATTCGGGCCTGTCACAGAAATAAACGAAACCAGAATGACCTATTTTAGGGCGAGTGTATGTGGCGAGAGTGTATATCATATCAGCTAGACCTCTTGACTCGTGTGGAGAGTTTATAGAAAAGGGGCCATAAAATTATAACCGTTCCATTGTGACACGAGGACCAATAACTTTGAACTTCTATAATACGTAGGGTACTAAAATTTTGAAAGGCGTAGATATGATGTCTGTTTTATCTTCTGTTTAAGATGGTAATTCCTACTTTCTAGGCATTGAGAACTGATTTATTTATATCCCAACTTCGAATAATTATGATGCTAATACAGCAGTGTTACTTGGACATCATATTTTGAACAACCGCGGTCGTTGTATATACCTTTGTGCCCGTTCATGCTTACCCAAATTTGAAAAGCGTAGACCCAGATCAGTAGCTGTATAACGCACCGAGAGATCAGTGTTTGCGAAATGCGATGAAAATATTAGCATAAAGAACAGCAAAGATTCTGATCTGCTGGTATATTGTACACCGGACATACGCTAATAGAGAGTCGAAACTCCGCAAAAATAGTAAACGATTTTGTTTTATTAGAGGACACTTGAGGGTCTGCTTTTAGAGGGCGTCCTCTTTGTTAGATTTGTTTCTTGGCATCCCGGTATTTTTATCATTTAAGTAGAAGAGTCCTTCCTTTGTTGGACTGTCGTTCTTTCCATACTTACAGAAAGAGAAACATTGTAATAACTGAATACTGTACCCGTCACACCGAATCTGTACCCGTCACACCGCCCGTATATTGAATATAGTAGTCTGCAGAGATGGAATAAATGGCCCAGGCCGTCGAACAACAGAATTCTCATTCGCTTTCTTTGCTGAATGCGAACTACTGAGCATGCGCAGCAGTTCATCTAGCGAGCTGAGGTGTTTCGTTCAGTCAACACTAGTTCTGCTAAGTTATTTGTTGAACACATATAAATAACAGAGACAAACATTTTTTTTTCCCTTTATATATGTATAATTGGTTAAATATTGTGAATTTATCAATCAAGATTTTTAAAACTGACATAATTAGAACATTTCAGATATGTCTGACGGTATCCAAGCGGTGAATCAATGTTTCCCTTAACAGAAGTTCCATTTATATTGAATTATGCCCCTTTTAATATTGAAAAAATATTATAATATCAGGTTTTAGAATTTATTAATAGGTCAAAATAAAGACAATAGTGAGGATTTTACATTTTTAAATTGTACAATACTTTGGTATTTATATTTTTGTGAGTATTTTTATTTTATTGTGGGGTAGCTAATCTCTCTTTCTCTTTCTCTCTCTCTCTCTCTCTCTCTCTATATATATATATATAATTGTTGATACAACTTTTTATGTTTTATCATGTAAATATGACAATAACATTTTATTGGGGAAAAAAAACAGCTGCGTTCTACGTGTTACCGTTGAGATATTCAATTCCTAATTAAAAATATCAACTACCTTAAATGAAAATCTTGTAAATTATGTAGGCCGTCCATAAAGTGTGTGGAGACATCAGACTAAAAAGATGGATCGATAGCTATCTATGTTAAATCTATGTTTCTTCATGCGTTTAAATACTTGTTAACGGGTTTGTCGAGCATATGTCATTTTACAAGTTATCAGATGAATAACATGCACAGTTAGTATTATAACGCATCTTAAATGTGTAGTTGGTATAACTGCCACTGAAATATGTTTCTTGTGGAATGTGTGTATGCATACAAGGCATTGTTGGTAACAGTTACGTGTCGCTTCTATTGTTATAGTTTTACGTTTACTTCTGCTTCTGTCATACTCTTCTTTATTCGATTAGAAAACCAAACAGCGCCATCACTTCATACACAAAATAATGTGTTAAAAAAACTACCTTTCAAAATAAACCATGCGACAAACTTTCTTCTGCAAGAAACAAACTAAATTCTTTCCTTTTCACACATTTCATGCATTTTAACATTTCATGCATTTTAACATTTCATGCAGATTTGTTACATGTCATTATTCTTGCGTCCTCCATTCGCATTTTTCTGATGTACCAATCTTATTCTCGTAAAATTATTGCGATTTTTTTTATACATAGGTGGCGCTCTACAGCTTCATATTTTGCATTGGGTTAGAATTTTAAAGAAAAAGAATTTCCCCGGATTTCCTCACCGATTATACTGGCTATTTAAAAAAGACCTTGTATATCATAGGTATTTTCAAAACCTTTAATTTCCTTTATTTTGGTGTGTGACTGATAGGTGTAATATGGGTTAAAGAGTCTTGGCCTTAATTCAGATGTGCACCTCTCAAAAAAAAAAAAAAAAGTGCTAGCTCCGGGCTTGGTCATTGTCACTTCCTGGACCTAGAGGCAGCTCTAAAAAAAAGAGCTAGTTAACTTTTTCTTTCATTTTTTATAGTTGGTAATTCATTCATCGCACTTTCAGAAGCTGGTATTGTCTAGTGTGACGAAATTCATTTTCTCTATTTTAATAGGTGCTCATGTACTTTAGACAAATTCAGGCTGATTGTTTTTAACTCAAGGGAGCAGTCATTTTAGTTAGCAGTGTGCTTAGATCATGAACAGTTTTTACAAGTACAATATCTAAAGATATTTCATCCGCAGTACATGAAGGTAACATAGAGGTATACCAACATTCTCTCCATTGTGCTTGTTGCAAATGTAAACAACTTCACCTTACACCCACCACTCTCTCAGAAGTTCATAATATCTGTAGCGCAATCCCGTCATAGTATTTTGTGGCAGTTTTTATTTTCTCAAGTGAAGGAGTACATCTTTATTTGACTGTCTATCTCACGTTTTAGAAGAAAAGCATATCATAACACGAGAATGGCTTACCAGGCATGTACGCTGTAAGTAATATTAATATTCGACTGTCCTTCGCACATTTGGGCAAGGCAAAGTGACATTACAAGAGCTAACAGAATATCCGTCTGTCACGAAGTAAACAAGCAGTGTACATGACAATACATTATTTTAATCAATGCTATCATGTCCTCTTCCTGATTTACGTGCATGTATAATGGGGAGGGATCGGCAATAACTCTCTCTCTCTCTCTCTCTCTCTCTCTCTCTCTGTAGTTCGATATATGCAGCGATCACATTTGCTTTAGCAAAGAATGCCAGATAGCGATTATAAATGCTTTGGCAAAGTATACCAATCAATCACTCTTGGTTGCTGTTTGCTTGTATGTGCATGCAGTTTCATGCGTGCACTCACATTTATAAATTACCTTAACACAATACAAGCAAGTAGTGTTTGTTGTTGTTGTTGTTGTTGTGGGGCTTAACGCCATTTTTCAGCACACGATAGGCTATACATGGCGGCCAGTATTAATGGTGGAGGAAGAAACCAGGAAATCCCCGGAAAGAACCACCGACCCACGAGAAGCTACTGGCAAGCTTTCTCACATATCCACATTCGCTGAATCCTAGACTCGAACTCACGCAGACAGAGGTGAGATGGCAG
>JAECUM010069350.1:0-17227 GCA_016617855.1 Megalonaias nervosa
CAAATTTTCATTTATAACTTTGATAATTACATTGTTAAGTTGTACAAAACTTCTTGGTTTTGCTTTTTTTTTGTTACTTAGTTTTTGACCATAGAGTTGGAAGAAAATAAAAAGAGAAAAACGACTTCATCTACTGCTCAGTAGAATTTGACTAGACATAATAGAAAGCATTGTAGAATTGGCATGATGACCATTAAATTTTTAAAAGTGATGCTGATCTACTGTTATATGGGCACCATTAGTAAAAGATATAAAAAGAACTTCAAATAACTTCTCAAAAACCGCTCAGCAGCATTTGACAAAAATATTGCGGGGAAGTTTTCTGGTGTTATGGGGTTTTAAATTTAGGCAAATGTTGTCAGTTTTGTATTGAATACAGCTGCCATTATTAAAAATAGAAATCCTTTATATGACATTTTCTTAAAATCCACTTAACAGAAGTTTACAGAAAGCATTCTGTCATGAAGGGCTTTAAATTTGTACAAATGATGCCAATGTGCCATAAAATATGGTTGCTGTTACTAAAAACAGAAAATCCTTTAATAACTTCTGAATAACCACTTTGGAGAATTTGACCAAATCTGACAGAAATTTTGATAGTCCAAACTACAAATATTGTTGTTCTACCATCCAATATGGCTGTCATTACTAAAAATAAGATACATTTACACAACTTGATCTAAAACAGGCTTGTGCAACTTCCTCCAGGTGTAGGCCAGATAGGAGTTAGTAAATGTACGTATAAGTGATGTAAATGTAATCAGATAAAACAAGGCTGCTTATGCCTGCTCAAAAATAAATATGCTGACCACAATTTGTCTAACTTTGACAAAGCATCCTGGCATAGAGGCCTGTCAGTATTGGACAGATGGTGCTGATGTGCAGTCAAATACAGTATATGCCTAAAGATACAAATACCAAAGAAACTTTGAGACAGTGTTTTCATGGTATAAATACACCATTGGAGAAATTTCAACAGAATCCATCCTGCTGTCCCATATTTGCGGCCGCTTCTGTGTTTAACTATTAGGCTGCTATGAGCAGCTGATTGATCTCAGGCCCGTGTATGCCTCTTTTTTAAGGATGGCCTAATATCGAGATACACCTATGCCAGAAATTTTTCTTATTTAGTGTCGGGATTTTGCATCAATATTTAGCTTCTTTAACTGATAGAGAAGACTTGTTACTGACTTTGTATCTTTGCTATATGGCATTATTTGTTATAGTCAATGTTAGAACGGGGGAAAGATGTTTGAAGGTCATTTTGACTTTGGACTTGAACTCCTGACAAAGAATTATCAAGCTTAATTTACTCTTAAGTGGCCGTGACAGTTACAGCATTCACTTCAATTATTTGTTTTCTAGGATTATTTTGTTTCCAAATCTGTATATTGTCTTCTCTGGGTTTTGGCATGAATTAGTGCTTTTTCTTGTTTGCTCTGAAAAAGTGTCTCATTTGACAAAGAGCAATTGTCGATGTATGTATGTATGTATGTATGTATGTATGTACGTATGTATGCATGCATGTGGTTTAACAGCATGTCAGCACAATACTGGCAGTATTGTGCAGATTAAAAGTGTAATGAAAAAATACTAAAGGAGAAGTTTCAAAAGAATTAGAAATATAAACCTTTCATAATAAAAGGCAGAGATCTTATGTAGTTGTAAAAATATAAACATTAAAAAGTTGCTCAAATTATCAGCAAAATACATACTTCCAAATAAAGAATAAATATTTTCTCTTTCAAGATGGAAATAAAAGATGCAAAAGTCCTTTTAAATGTACACACCATAATTGCTTATAAGTTGGGTCTGCTGCAAAAATGGCACAGTCTCAGATCTTCCTTTGCATATTGCACTGGCAGTATATAAACTGAAACAAAAAGGTACAAGGTTAAAGTCTTTAAAATATAGGAGCAAAATTTCTTTAATTATTGACAGATTTTGATCTTGTGCCAACTTGTCATCTTGCAACATGTGAAGATGTACATGTAATAAAATCCATTGATTGGTGATTAAGCAGTACTACATTATCATCTGTGTACAGTAAAACACTGAATGTTTTGATTGTAATTGCTTATGTGTATCATACTCTCTGCAATAATCTGATGACAAGGTGAGGGCCTGTATTGTTTACACTGTTGTTCTACTAATATTTTTACACAGTCATTGTAGACACTCATTTCGTGGTTCATTTTTCAACGGCAACTGTAGGTATATGCTGTTAATGTTTTTACCTGAAAGATCGGACAAAAACAACAATCAGATAACAAATACCTGATTTTTTTTACTGATGAAGATTTTCAAACAAAATCTTGTGTACTTATAGGGTGCTTTAGTAATGTACACAATGATTTTGCCGGTTGTAGTAACTGTCAGTCACATTCAGGGTTGATTCTAGAATGCACAATTGAGGGATTCATGCACATTTTTCAAAAGTTGTTGTAAAGAATCACATGAATATGAAACAATTGTGCATAATTATTTCAAGCTCTATCTTTTTTCTTCATTAAATTTCTCTTATTGCCCATTTTTTATTATTATGAGCAGATCAGCGCAAGTTTTTTATTGCTACTCCTTTACTGCTTGGCGGATTGCCCTGAAACTTTACACACACATTCATCCCTTGGTCTGGTTCATCCTACATCTGTAGATGAAAATGGTGCTGCTCAGACATCCTGTATGGCCACCACAGCAGCCATCTTGAAAATTTTATCACTTATCCTCCAGAGCAGAAGGCTTTATTGACATGTGGTTTTTCATTAGAAGTCTTTCATGATGTCTAGTTGGTCCTAAATGAAAATGATTCTGCTAGCACATCCAGTATAGCCACAGTTGGGGTCATTTTGAAAAATCTTGTTATCACAACTTCTCATTAGAGGATGGTCAAATCATTACATGGATCTTGCTAAAAGATGTCAAGTAAATCCTGAACGGAAACAATGCCAATCAAGCATCCAATATGGCTACCATGTGGTCATCTTGGAAATCTTGTTATTGCTTCTTCTCCTGAATGGAAAGTCATATTGATATGAAGTTTTAGCAGAAAACTTCTTATGATGTCTAGTTGGTCCTAAATAAAAACGGTTCCACTCAGTCATCTGAAGTGGCCACTGTGGCCATCATGAAAATCTTGTTATCACTACTCCTGAATAGACAGTTATATTGACATGGGGTTTTCACTAAAAGGACTTTAATGATCTCTGGTTGGTTCTAAATGAAATTGGTGCTATCTGACATCCAATATTGCCACTATGGAAGCCGTCTTGAACATCTTGTTATCAGTTCTTCATAATAGAATATCATATCAGAATGTGATTTTCACTTGAAGATTTCTTATGGTGTCTAAGTGACCTTAAAGCCCCAATTCCACCGTTTATCACAAATTTCAACATTCTTCCAAACTAACTATAGTTTGGAAAGATGGTCATGATTTGTTAAAATGCTATCTGAAATAAACTATTTGTTGAAATAATCTTTTTTGGAAGTGCGCCAAAAGCAGTGATGTGATGCTTTCAGCAGATTCCATTCAACACTAGTTTTTCACCTGGTGAGTTCTTATGGTGTATAGTTAGTACCAGATGAAAATGGTGCCAATCTCACATCCAGTATATCCACCATGGTAGCCATCTCGAAATTATTTTAAACACTACACCTCCTAAATGGAAAGTCCTATTGTCATAGATTTGTACCAGAATAATTATAATATCTGGTTGGGTCTGAATGAAAACAGTGGCAATCCAAAACTCAGATATGGCGCTACAGTGAACATATTGAAACTCGTCACTAATTCTCCTAAATGGATGGTGATATCAGTATGTTGTTGTCACCAAATGGTGTCCATGTTTATCTTAAATGAAAATGATGTCAAAACTTTCATCCAATGTTGGCTGCTACCATGGCTAATTTGAAAGTCTTATAGCTGAATAATATCAGATGTTTTTAATACTTGCCAGTTATAAAGAATTTCTGGAAATTCCATTTGGACAGGAGAGCATCAGTCCCTTCAAGGGGTTCTTGCTATAGATGAAGAGGTAAATTTCCAATCCTCCCCTCGCCTCCTTCCCTGTAATGTTCAGTTCTAAAACAGACCTTGTAGATTCATTTAACCTATTTATGATAAATATGGGCCATTCTATACCAGTTTCCACATACCTATTGCGTCATCTTTGAATGGCATTAAGATATAGATATCACTTGGACCACTGTACACCAGTGTCCACTTTGAATGGCACTCAGTATATAGGTTTCACTTGGATCATTGCACACCAGTATCCATTTTAAATGGCATTCAAAATATAGGCAACACTTGGATCATTGCACACCAGTGTTCACATTGAATGGCACTCAGGTTATAGGTATCACTTGGATCATTGCACACCAGTGTTCACTTTGAATGGCACACAAGATATACGTATCACTTGGATCATTGCATACCAGTATCCACTTTGAATGGCACTCAGATATACGTATCACTTGGATCATTGCACACCAGTATCCACTTTGAATGGCACTCAAGATATAGGTGTCACTTGGATCATTGCACACTAGTGTCTACTTTGAATGGCACTCAAGATACAGGTATCATTGGAACCATTGTACACCAGTGTCCACTCTGAATGACACTCAGGATATAGCTATCACTTGGATCATTGTACACTAATATTATAAAAATATGGTCCTAAAATAAGTGATACAAAAGAATGAGAAGCAACAATCTTTGGTAAAATTCAACAAACAATTTATTTCCCTAAAATACAATTGAAAATGTAAAACAAAAGGAACTTGCAGTATTGTGAATTAAATCCCAAATAATCCTAGAATTTCTAACACAAAAAGTCCCAAAGATTAAAGTTCTCAATAAACTTTAGTTGTTATCTGAAAGAAATCAAATGCTGGAAGTGTTGATGTGCCTGTGATGGTCTGTGTTGTAGTGATGTGCCAACAGTGTTTTGTTGACTCACAATAATACAATCCAAAAATATATCCTTATTTAAATTTCACTATAAATCCAAGTCTCTATTTCCAAGAATATTATTTTTCTGAGCACTTTGTATTTCCAATGAATAAATGATTGAATTAATGAATTCCAGCCCAAATTAAATATTGGACAAAACAGTAATACAACTGATTCTGCCCCAATGTCTTATAGCATGAAATAAATAATTTTCCAATAAACAAAATTATATATTCCTGTACTTGACCCCAGGTCACAATTAGCAATTTTCTAATAAACACTATTATCTAATGGAAAATTTCATCCTGGAAGGTTCCAAATGTTTACAAGATAAAATCATAGTTATAATTAGAAAGTCTGTTACTAAACGTATAATAAAGAACATGGTAAACACAATGCCCTTGACTTATGCCAAAATAATAATCATACTAGTTATCCATACTCATAGAGAAAACATTAGCTTTGTATTAGTTGTTTACAGAATTTTAAAAAATCAATGATTCAGGTTGGGTAGAAAAATATCTTGATTTTGGACAAGTCCAAAATATGATTATCCATAGCATATAATGAAATTAAAGAAAAACTAACAAACAAACAATGCAGATTAAATGTACATAAGACTAGTGTCCACTTTGAATGGCACTCAAGATAAAGATTTCACATGGATAACTGTACACCAGTGTCCACTTTGAAGATGTGGGCATCATCAGAACCATTGTACATCAGTGTCCACTTTGAATGGCAATCAAGATGTATGAATCACTGATCCAGCAGCTTTTTAAAATGTTATCGATCTTCTTCATTTATTAGTTCCTATATACACCTGAAACTTAATTTTCTAGGGTGTATGGGTTGGGATTTTCTTTCAAACTTTGTACCTCATGATATTTTTTTTTTCATCTAAAATATAATGGATATACATTTTTTTGACAAATCAGAGAAAGAATATTTTAAAAAAATCTATTCCCCCCTCCTCTGAAAAATTTAATGCTTGGTCCTTGTCTGCTAAAATGACCTTTCAACTGTTTAGGTCAAGGTTATTTTTGTAGTTAACTTGAATATTGAAACAAACTGCTACAGTTTGACTTTAGCAACTATTGATTTAAAGGATACATTGTATAATGCTGGAAAAGTGATAGACTCAAAAGCCAAGTACCTGTCTTAAGCTTTCCATGGTGGGATTTGAAATTCCCATGCTGAAATAACCATTTCTCCCTCGAATTTATTTTATGACATTTGAATCTGTAATTTTGCTCCCAGTACACTACTTTTGAAATAAATGCAACATTGTTTTTGTTTGGGTTTTTTTGCTGAATATTTCATCATTTCTCCTTTACGGTTTCTACCAGTGATCATGAATTATGTGCTCTTGATTGGAGGCCAAGCTAATCAAAATCAGTAAGACATTTCTTTCAGCCATTGAAATGATTGTCTTCTGCTTCTTTGGCATCAAGCACACCATATTCAGTAAGCTTGAGATTCACTCAGTTCAGTGTAAAATGAACTGTAATGATCACATATTTTTATTTTCTTGAGTCTTTTTATGTACACTATGGGTACCATGGAGGGAACCTTCTTGTACCAAAAATGAAAATTAAAGTTCATTAGTGCAAGGGCGCAGCCTTTAATTAACCTAGCCATAGATTCTGATATGCTGATGCATTTTGGGTCTTCATTGTTTGCATTTGAGTGTTCATCATCTACAAGCAAATATGTTAAAATACAGACTTGAGACTTTCCAGTACCATATTCAGTTGCTTATAAGTTGAGTCCAACTGCAAACTTCATAGACCCAGATCTGTCATTGCATCATGTGCTGGCAGATCAGAGTCTTTGCAGGTTTTTGGAATAATCAGTAGGATGAACAGCAAAGTGAGTATATGCAGATTACAATAACTTTAGCAGATGTGCACAAATCATAGAAATTTCAAGTCATTTTTAAGGTACATGTATGTTTATTTTTAATGGTGTGCATGGTTGGGGCTTCAGGATGCAGCTTCAAGGGCACCGCAGAAATGGATTACAGTTATTGGATGTTACCTCAAATATGTAATACATGTGTGATAAATATTTGTTTAAAGAAGGAAAATTTGTTCTTCAGATGCTGGAGAATATGTTGATGGTGGCAATTTTTTATTAGAATACAGTGTTTTCCCTGGGTTAATATTGAAGGAGCCTTATGAACTTTTAAGTGTTCTGATGAGACTCCTGAGCCATACATGTACATGTGGGTAGGACCGTAGAGAGTGATCATGGGTCCTGGGGTAAGAAACACCTGGGCCTTTCCTAGATCTTGTTCAAACAAAATTTTTCATTTATAAAAGTGTTGTTCGGCCCGGGCCCTGGGGATATATCCCTGGTTGCATTCCCCCCTTGTCAGCCCTGCATGTAAGCCCCTATACTGGAAAAATTCAAGATTGATTAAATTGGTGGTGGTGGTGGGATCTGTAGATAAATATATGGAGGTTTTCTTCTCATCAAATCCCTGGAATAAAGTTCATGTAGTGGCATTAAAATTTTAACAAAATTCAGATACATTTCTGGTGGTTTTTAATTAATTAAAGTAAGTAATTAAAAGTTTCTTGACGATAAAGGAGATATGATGTGCTGATTGGTTTAACAATTGGGAAAGCAGATTTTTGGTCAGTCTCGTTAAGAAAAATTTTATACTTAAGGGTCAATTTGCTCATCAGATTTGTTAACTTGGTGTCAGCAGAGTCTTTAATGTACTGTTATCTGTATGAAGTTACAGACCGTAGTATGGATACCTATGTACTGATAATATTATAGTGTTGGAATTGTAACCTGTATGAAGTGACAAACCGTAGTATAGATACCTATGTCCTGATCATATTATAGTGTTGGAATTGTAACCTGTGTGAAATGACAGACCGTAGTTTGGATACCTATTTGCTGATAATATTATAGTGTTGGCATTGTAACCTGTGTGAAGTGACAGACCGTAGTATGGATACTTATGAACTGATAATATTATAGTGTTGGCATTGTAACCTGTGTGAAGTGACAGACCGTAGTATGGATACCTATGAACTGATAATATTATAATGTTGGAATTGTAACCTGTATGAAGTGACAGACCGTAGTATGGATACCTATGAACTGATAATATTATAGTGCTTGACTCGTTTTATAGACATATTAAGTACAGTCATACCTTATTAATTTGGATGTGGCTGCTTTATGAATTGGATTTAATTTATCCAATTTTAAATGAATAAAATGTAAGCTTTTGCTACAAATTGTTTAAACTTATCATTAACATTGAAGTGGCAAAAATAAAACTAATTGATGACATTACTGTTTTACTTGTGGCAAGGGATTGCAAAACGCAATGTCATAGTAAATACTGTTTTAATTGTGGCTAAGGATTTCAGAATGCAATGTTACAGTAAATACAGGGTTCCCATGCCCTCCTGATTTTTAAGGCAGTCTGGAATCCAAATGGAATTTGATTTCAACAAAAATATCCTGGAAACCTCCTTGAAAATTACTTTTTGGCATAAAATATCCTGGAATTTGATATTAAAAAGCTAAACTAAAATGTTTTTTTAGAGAAAATATATTATTTTTCCACTGCAAACTTTGAAGTGAATGATTTTGTAACTCATCATATTATGTTTGTCACGTGCCCCCTACGATATTATTTCTAACACCAGAGAAAGGATGGACATTTTAAAATTTAGATAGCTATGGGCCCCCAGTCAGCAATTCCAATGTCTAGGTGTATAAAATACTCAAGGTGAAAGGTATAACAATTTAATAAATATCAACGTATTCAACTATTTCATCTACAATTTCTCAAATAATGCTTTCAGCAAATACAAACAGTGACCTATTCCATTGCCAATTACTATGCTCATGTGAAATTACATTCTTAAGATTGTGTTTCCCTTTGGTGTTGATTCTGTTGCTCATCTGTCCTCTGGTACTTCAGGTACCCTCGACTTTGTGCTTTCCTTGCCCTTCTGGAACTCTTTTCCACACTTCCTTCTGGTACTATGCCTTCTTTGGTACTTAAGGTATCCTCGACTCCGTGCTATCCTTGCACTTCCGGAACTCTCTTCCACTCTTCCTTCCGGTACTACGCCTCTCTGGTACTTCCGGGAACCCTTGACTCCATGCTCTCTTTGCACTTCTGGAATTCTCTTTCACACTTCCTTCTGGTACTACATCTTCACTCAACTACTTATGTCACAATAGACCTCCCACATGGTCTCATCATACCTTCCTTCTTTCCGATTCTCGAGTGTCACCTCTCGCCCCCGCCCAGAAAGCTTCCTCAAGAAACTTTCATTCACAATCCAACTTAGAATTTCCCTGAAATTTCTTTCCTGCTTTTTTAACGAGCGCACAACTTCTGCACTTGGAGCACAGTCTAGTGTCTCCCAACTTCCCTATGATCTGCTCTCGCCAACGTCTATACATGCACTGATGGAAAAATGGACTTAGTCTGAACAAATTGCCTATTGAGACTCCGCCCTTGATTTGAATCTCTTGGTTCCAATTGGCTATGGCCTGGTCTCTTTGAAATAGCCCAGGGGTAATTTCTCACTTACAATTGCACTGAATTTCTGGTCGAGACATCGCTGACTGAGTGCAAAGCAACAAAGGCATCCTGACATAGAATTCCTTTTGAAGTAAGCTGCGAACAGGCCGTTGCGTAACGGTTACACAACTGACAGGCAGTTTCTTAGTCCAGAATCGGGTCTATAGTCAAAACCTTACTTAATATGTATTAACATATCCAGGTGCTCTCATTATAAAGTAACAATAAGAGAATATGTGTATTCATGAATCGGAACATCAGTAAATTTTCCCCACAATGTGACAATGTTGGTAGCCATAGTTGTGTCATTTAACTATGAGAATTTTGCACATGTGCCTTCTTCTGCAGTATTGTGTCTGTAATCAAAGTATCAGACTTTAAAAAATGACTCCTGAATTTTCTCCTTCAAAAATCTCCTGGAAAATAAAAATCATTTTGGTACAGGAACCCTGTAAATACTCTTTTAAATTATGGCTATGGATTACAGAATGCAATGTCATAGCAATGATGCCATCTTAGACATGTATATTTTTACAGGGTGATAAAAAATTATGTGTCACTGACATTAAGCAACAAACTGAGTTTTTGTTATTGCTATTTATTTTTTAAAATTAAAAATAAAGAGAAGTGCTTTTGTAATTGAATGAAGACTGTGTGAGTGGGGTTACAGGGCAGATTTAGAAATGATATACAGTGACTTATAAAAAATGAACCTAAAAGGCAGCAATGTTAAGTTTTTTTTATAATTTAAGGTTAGATGAATCACATACACTATCATATATTTTGTTGGATTTGATGAAACATTTATTTTTGCAAGTGTTTTATTTTTTGTATGTGTCTGTTACTAGTAGATGTTTCAGTAATGGTAATGTTATTGATTATTATTAATGCTATATGTGTCAGTAATGACGTTCTTATTTTCCACTACAATGTTATCACAAAGATTTTCCTTTCCTTTTCAACAGAGCAGAAGATTCATTAAAAATTGTTAGGAGATTTCATATTCTACCACTAGCTGGCTTGTAGTAAATATATTACACTGCTGTAATTAATTTTTATATGCCATTGTTTTTTAACGTTTTCAAGCACTCAGTCATATGCAATAATAAATATGAGTGTGTATGTGAAATTATTTGTATCTTGATGGAATAAGCATAATAATTTATATGCATTTCTTTGTATTATGGATATATACAAGTATAATAGATTAGCAAGGTTTGAATCATGGAATTTTAGTTGCTGTCACTATTTCATTTCTTCACAATAACTCAAGTTTGCCTGTATATATATCACTTCTTTATTCATTGATTTTCATAAACTTTGACCATGACTTTAATTGTCCTTGTTATCTAGCAATAAAAATAACCCCTGACAAATATTGACCTGAAAAGTAAATGTAGGTCTCATTCATTCAAAAGTTAGATTTATCTGCCATCTGCATTTAAATGATGCCAGGTTGAATTTAATTTGTGGAGGTCTTTCAAAACCTTATATAGTTATCTGATTATATGAAATGTTTCATGCAGTACGTATGTATTTTGAAGAAAAAAAACAGTCTGGACTGTATATGCCTGTAGTCACTGACAGGTCTGTTTCTTAGGTCTTTGTGGGATCTCAGTATGAGACTTTGCTGTTCCAAGTAGCAAATTGTTTTCAGATAGTTCAGACTTTTAAGTTTTGACAAGTTGCTCTTGAAATTGTCCAACCTGAACAGGAAGTGTAATTATTGTTAATTTTCCCAAAATTGAGGGGACATGGGCCTCATTTTAAGAATGGGATAAAATCTCTGGCTTAAGTGAGAAATTTTTTATCTTGCATTTTTAATTCTGTGTTATCTTTGATACAGTTTGATTAGTTGCAAGTATATTTTTTGGTAGTGGTACTGCCACTATCAGATTTTTTTTTAAAGGTAGTGCTTGCATAGCATACCACATTGCTAAAAAAAAACATTATGGCTCTTATCTGTAGTACAGGGCTATTACCTACAAATATAATTTGAAGATTTTGCGTCTTGTTTATCAGCCTGATGAAGATCAATCCAGTTATCTAGATGCACTACTATACATCTTGCAAAGAACTTGAATTGCACACCTTTTATTACCTTTTATCAAATGAGCATGTCACTTCCTTGTTTGAGACTTATTAGACCAGTGAAGAATTTATAAATAAAACTGAAATACAATATGTGGAGTAGGATTTTTGAAAATACCATATATACTTGCTTATTAAGTTGGGTTCATCTGAAAACTGCATAGATCCTGATCAGACAGCACATACTGTGACAGCTGATCAGGGTCTGTGTTGTTTACAGTTGTACCTGAATTATCGTTGAGTATATGCAATAATTTTTATGCTCTCAAGAGCCTGTTCACATCTTCCTAAGCAATACTGATGCATTCCTTTGATCAACTTATTGTACCTCGCCTAATGAACTTTGCTTTGAATTGTTAAAACTTGTTATAAAAGTCTATGTATAATTGTGTATACATGTATGTATGGTACATGTGACATGCTTTTTGTCTATATTTTATTAGGCATATCAGAGCTCAAAATTAGAATTTTTCCACTTACTCATAGGATGAGGAAAACAATTGCTGATCCTGCCTACATTTAACTGATCCTGCTAAAGTCAAGCAGAAACCAGTTCAGCTTCTAATTCAGCAAATTCCATTCATTAATATTATTCTATGCATCAGCTCAAAACAATAACAAGAAGACATGTGAATGAACTACCCCAATGACATTGACATTTACTCAGTGAAGAAAGTGCACAATATTACAGCCTCCCCATTTATTTATGTTCATTTTCCCAATATTTATAGTACTGGTGCTTTCTTAGTGCCTTCTAATGATTATATTTTTGAGCGCGCTTTTCTTATCATCATCTACATGTAATTTCTTCTGATTCTGTGGCAGCTGTGCACCTTGAAAATATCTAAACATATTTACAATTGTCACATCACAATGTTAGAATGTTTTTTAAAAAACAATATAAATTTTAAAACATTGTTTGGAATATTTCTGGATTTTTTTTTTGGTTAAGGAACATGACCTTTTACTAACTGGTCTGAATACTAGTCTGAGACTATTCCTTTTGTTATCATCAGAAATGAAATCATTGTTCAAGGGCAGTACACCAGGTATCAGGTTCCATGTGGACAGTGACTGTTATGACACTTGGAGTTGATGAGTGGTTTAACACCAGTCTGTTTGTGCAGTGAGCATTTATTGTGCCTCATCAGATGTAGGATTTTACTAGGTACATGTATTTAATTAACACAATAAACAAATCAGTTTACTAGGTACATGTATTTAATTAACACAATAAACAAATCAGTTTAACCTCCAAATATGCTGACTCATTACCACTTCTGAACAGTACAGTAGCGGCAGGTAGTAATTTTCACGGCTTCAACAGATTAGTGACCGCTGGATTTTAGGGATCCATTAGCAAAATCACTAACTGTAGGATAGTGGATTCACAATAATTTAGAGATGTGCAAGTCAGTGTCCTCATTAGATGTGTACATAAGATAGCTAGTTAGAAATGGAATATTGCATAAGTCAGTCTAGACTTAAAAACTGTGTGTGTGTGTGTGTGGGGGGGGCTTTCCATAGCCTCAGAACTTTAGGGGATTCTTTCTTTATCAGACATCACAGCTTTATACACCAAGACAAGCTTTTATACACCTCTTTAAAGCCAAACCTGATAATGTAATCATAATATAGTCATGTGGAATTATCCATGCAGTTTCAGTTTGTTTAAAAAAAGGAACATTTTTTTTGCTTTATTGGAAATCAGAGCTGTATACACCAAGATCAGTTTTTATGCACCCATTTAAAGTCAGTCCTGATAATATAATTATAATATAGTCAGTGTGTAATTGTCCATGCGTCAGTCCTGATAGTATAATTATAATATCGCCAGTGTGTAATTGTCCATGCGTCGTTCCTGATAATATAATTATAATATAGTCAGTGTGTAATTGTCCATGCAGCGTCTGTTTCTGTAAGATTATGTTTGTTCAAAAAAAGTACCAAGATCAAGCTAAGCAATGGCTTGCACTTGTGATAAGGAAGAATATATGGATTTGGGGGTCAAATGGTGAAAGGTCAGTGTCACAATGACTTCCATACTTGTCATAAAAATGGCTTCTAGATAATAACTTTAAATTATAGAACGCATACCTTGACCTGACTTTATTCATGTTTTGGAGCGAGGAAGAAACCTATTGATTTTGGGTTCAAAACATCAAATATTATTTTGACAGTAATAAAAATAAGACAGTTTCAGCAAATAGCTTAAATTACGAACCATATAGTTGCACTAGACTAATGTGGGTAAGTTACTGTAAATGGAAGATTGAAGTAAACTGTGTACCGGAACGTATATTGGGGATCAACAGTTCCAGGGTCAAGGTAACAATAAGTCAATAAAATGAAAGTATTTTCTTCATATTAATATGTGTCTTACCATCTGCTTTCAAACCAGCTTCATAAATTTACCAAGGAAGGAACCTCTTGCTTAAGAGATTTAAAGATCAAGTCCAAGGTCACTTTGGTTGATCAGTCAATGTTGTAAGGAGTTTGACATGTCCTACTACTGCATTATAAAATGTACATAATCTACCAATCACAATACTCTTGTTAGCTTTTACCATTATAACTTGCTATACATGAAATTGTTGGATTCATGAAATGAAGCATCTCTTTATGTCCACACTGTTATGGATATTTTGTGGTAAGTCTTGTCTATCCATCTTGGTATTGATGCATTTGCCTGCCCATTCATCTGTCCATTGCTCAGTTTCCTTGTAAGCGTAACACATAAAATGAATTAGGGCTGGTAGTCAAATCTGAGTACTGTTTGCCTGCCCATTCATCTGTCCATTGCTCAGTTTCCTTGTAAGCGTAACACATAAAATGAATTAGGGCTGGTAGTCAAATCTGAGTACTGTTTGCCTGCCCATTCATCTGTCCATTGCTGTTTTCTTGTAAACTTAACACATAAAATGAATTGGGGCTGGTAGTCAAATCTGAGTACTGTATATCCCTAGCATTAAGGTCATAAAATGATGAAGAAGGATAACACAAATTTAATTGTATATGCAGGTAGGATAATTGAAATAACAGTGAGAATAAGGAGTTAAATAAAATGTAGCATGCATAAGTTCATCAATTTGATTGTTAGTCAAATCATAATTAAGATAAAAAATTCCAATCTTTTCATTAACAAGGATACTTTTGCTTGGGATGGCTGATTTTATATTATCTTTCGGAATGACAAGTGGATTTTAGATCCTGGATGCTGCCCCCATGGGAGGAAGGTATGGGGTCAATGTTTACATTTTCATAGGTAGTGTGGGCTCATCCTTGTAACATAAACTATGTCTGCATTGATTGAGGAAAGGTGATTCTATTTTCATGTTTGGTTTATGTTTCAAGATGATGAAAGTTTTAGATCCTGGATGTAGCCACAATGGGTGAGGAGGGATGAGGGTCAGTGTTCACTTTTATAGGTAAGGGATCTTCCCTTAACCTGAACTCCATCTAAGCTGATTAGATGACAGTACTTTTATTTGATGTGATATTTCAGTAGGATGTGTGGATAACAACAGAAGTTTCAATTTCTGAATGTAGTCCTGAAGATTCTGGTGGGTGGGTCAAGAGGGAATGTTTTGGATATTTGTGATTGCTACATTTCTAATGTATGAATAAAATGCTTATTTAATTATACAAATTATCCCTGTACAGATCTAAAGTCATGTCTCCTGCAACACCTATATATATTAATATGACTACATGTGTTTAAAGGTCAAGTAAATGAAGTCATATGTGCACTTAACTGTTCTTTAAATCAACGGCTGTTGCTTGGTCCTGTAGGTTGCCATTATACATAGGTTTGATTGATGCACAACAAGACATTGGTAACAGCATTAATCACTAAAACATCCACCGTCACCAGAAATGCATGCTGAGTCACCCAGCAGCTAATTATCTGCCCTTACCCCCCACCCTTTTGTGGACTAAGGGTGCTAGGGACAGTTTTTATGCACAAATTTAATGTCACATACACCTGCCTAATATAAAAATTCATAAAGAAAATGAGTGAAATAAAAAAAGGTCCATAGTTTTAAATAGGTATAATAAAGCAACACATAAGAATATCATTCACTGGAACTGACAAGTCACTGGAAATTCATAGAATAAAATGTTGATGGATCCCACCCCGAAATTTATACATGCATTTTTCATGTCCGAAGGCCATTTTTGAGAAACAGTGCAAACATAAGCCCTTTCCTTGGGTGATAATTTTAAAAGTCATTGCATACTTAATAGCTTGATGATATTCAAAATAGTTGTCATCCAGGCAGTTTTTGAGATACTCTACTTGCCTTGAATCAACGTGTCTACTGCTGTAAGTTGCTAGCTCTGCTTCCTAGCAGACTATTGGTATTTCACTCATTTTCTTTATGAATTTTTATATTAGGCAGGTGTATGTGACATTAAATTTGTGCATAAAAACTGTCCCTAGCACCCTTAGTCCACAAAAGGGTGGGGGGTAAGGGCAGATAATTAGCTGCTGGGTGACTCAGCATGCATTTCTGGTGACGGTGGATGTTTTAGTGATTAATGCTGTTACCAATGTCTTGTTGTGCATCAATCAAACCTATGTATAATGGCAACCTACAGGACCAAGCAACAGCCGTTGATTTAAAGAACAGTTAAGTGCACATATGACTTCATTTACTTGACCTTTAAACACATGTAGTCATATTAATATATATAGGTGTTGCAGGAGACATGACTTTAGATCTGTACAGGGATAATTTGTATAATTAAATAAGCATTTTATTCATACATTAGAAATGTAGCAATCACAAATATCCAAAACATTCCCTCTTGACCCACCCACCAGAATCTTCAGGACTACATTCAGAAATTGAAACTTCTGTTGTTATCCACACATCCTACTGAAATATCACATCAAATAAAAGTACTGTCATCTAATCAGCTTAGATGGAGTTCAGGTTAAGGGAAGATCCCTTACCTATAAAAGTGAACACTGACCCTCATCCCTCCTCACCCATTGTGGCTACATCCAGGATCTAAAACTTTCATCATCTTGAAACATAAACCAAACATGAAAATAGAATCACCTTTCCTCAATCAATGCAGACATAGTTTATGTTACAAGGATGAGCCCACACTACCTATGAAAATGTAAACATTGACCCCATACCTTCCTCCCATGGGGGCAGCATCCAGGATCTAAAATCCACTTGTCATTCCGAAAGATAATATAAAATCAGCCATCCCAAGCAAAAGTATCCTTGTTAATGAAAAGATTGGAATTTTTTATCTTAATTATGATTTGACTAACAATCAAATTGATGAACTTATGCATGCTACATTTTATTTAACTCCTTATTCTCACTGTTATTTCAATTATCCTACCTGCATATACAATTAAATTTGTGTTATCCTTCTTCATCATTTTATGACCTTAATGCTAGGGATATACAGTACTCAGATTTGACTACCAGCCCTAATTCATTTTATGTGTTAAGTTTACAAGAAAACAGCAATGGACAGATGAATGGGCAGGCAAACAGTACTCAGATTTGACTACCAGCCCTAATTCATTTTATGTGTTACGCTTACAAGGAAACTGAGCAATGGACAGATGAATGGGCAGGCAA
>JAECUM010069352.1:0-14115 GCA_016617855.1 Megalonaias nervosa
CGAACTCAGGTCCGCGAGTAAACGGCACCCATCGCCTTGCCTGCACACACCAGCCCATATCCCGTCACGACTAAGCACGCATCACCAAAAAATGATGGCACTGAATGGTGGGTGCTGTTTACTCGAGGACCTGGGTTCGAATCTCCGTAGAGTACGAATTAATATTCTCTAACCTGTATGATAATATTATTTGTATTAAATTATTAATTCTGTGTACTATTATCAAGCATTCTTCTACAGAATCCAGGGATAGCACTTTCTGTTCTGTTTGGTATATATTTATAATTCTTTGCAATAAATCCTATATACCTTGATTTCGTTCATAGGAATCTGGAACGACTGTGTAGATATATGAGAATTAATTACTAGGTCGTCATGCGAGTGTGTCTGCTACACACGAGTTCATATAACACCGATTCAGTGCCATCATTTTTTGGTTATGTGTGCTTAGTCGTGACGGAATATGGGCTGGCGTGTGCAGGCAAGGCGATGGGTGTCGTTTACTTACGGACCTGGGTTCGAATCTCCGTAGAGTGCGAATTAAAATTCTCTAACCTGTATGATAATATTATTTGTATTAAATTATTAATTCTGCCTACTATTATCAAGCATTCTTCTACAGAACCCAGGGATAGCACTTTCTGTTCTGTTTGGTTTATATATATATATATATATATATATATATATATATATATATATATATATATATATATATATATATATATATATATATATATATATATATATATATATATATTTACTTTTAATTTTTTTATTCCATTACATATTATTGTGATGATAATTTTGTCAACTAGATTTGATGGGGTTTTTTTTTAGAAATTCAATTCAGTTCTGTTTGACCTGATAAACAGCCAGTAGTATAAAGACTGTGTCTATTTTCTGCCCTTGATTCAGAACCAGTGTCAGTTATGAGTAAACAACTTTTTTTCCCAGAGTAAGAACCATTGATTATAGCTAAAACCATAGCAGAGTACGTGATGTTATGCATGTAAAGTTTCTACGTTGTTCTGGTAAGATGAGCACGTGAGCCTCAAACGAAAATCTGTTTTACGTTTTAGATAGTCTTATAACTTATTCTTATAAGGAGAAATAGCCAGTTGTGCTTTAAACCATTGAAGCTCAAAGGTGTTTTGTTGTGACCAGTTTGAGTTGAATTTTTTTTGTTTTTGGAATTAGTAATTTATTTACCCTGGAATACAAGTGCTCCTAAATTGATTCTTGGACCAAGACACTTATTGAAAATTATTCGGAATTCCAAACTGGAATATTATTTTTTTGCGATTCAACAAAGAACTGTTGACACATCAGGTCAAAGGTGACTATTGAAGACATCATCGCCTTCAATCTTGAATTTCATCGGTATTCGAACTGTGATTCACTTAGAACTTTTATTGATAGGACTTATATTTTTTAGATCTTGGATTTATTTTGGATTTGATTCGTAAACGGTAAGTCATTTTCTTATTTTCACCTTGTTTTTTAGGGAAATAAATTATTTTGTTAAATTTTACAAAGCTTATCCCTATTAGTCTTTTATTATAAGGCACTTTGCCTTTTTCTGAGAAGTCTTCCTCTGATGAGAATGTTCTTATTCAGGGAGTAGAGTGCGGCTTTGTTGACGTTCCTCTCCATTGAGTACATTTGACATAAGACTTAGTCTCAGGGTCCATGACAGTCTGAATAGTGTCTTCTTTACCCGTTCAGGGCATTCATTTATTACTAGACAACGACCTAGCTGGAGATACGGTTGTGGTTAATCCAGCTGTAACTGACAAGCCTTGGTTGGATCAGAAATTAGATTCCATTGGAAAAGAATTCCCTGATTTATGCCCAGCTTGTGCAGTTGCTAGAGCTATCGCAAGTACTGTTGATTCTAGTTTATTTATTGTTCGTTTTCTAACATCTGTATAACTAATGAGAACATTGTCAAAGAAAAATCAAAATAAAAGTTTCTAATTATGTCATTATTTTGCAAAATAATCTCTAAAAAGAATTGTATACTTTTATAGACATATATATATATATATATATATATATATATATATATATATATATATATATATATATATAAACGATCAGCGCACAATATTAACGACGCATAACGTTATATAAAGATATTAGTATATGTAATAATTGAACACGCCTGTTTTGTCTTGCCGATTATTCAAGTATGATAATGAATAGGTTTGATTGGTCCTTGGTCACGGTGAGTATAGCATCAGATTGTGATTGCAGACTTGAGTTTATATTACTTAAAATTATATGCTTTGCCAAACTGTTGTGCGCCTTCAGTCTCTAGAGAACCACAGTTTCATATGACATGCAATTGAATTGACGCAAAGTCACTCTGGAGGAAAGGACCGACGAAACGTACAGATACATCCCTCTGACTTCAACGTAAGGTCGAACCATGATTTCTGTTTAGTGCAAAAGTCAGAAATCACAACAGCAGGGGATTGCTAGACTAGAGGGAATATGGACATTTCGGCTAACATATGCTAAATATCTTTCATGTAGTGGACCTACCGTTGCAGCTCCGAATCGGTGCTTTACCTTCGGCAGCTGTAAACATGGCTGGTACCATTTCTTTCAAATAAAATATGTGTCAGACCTGGTGTCTCTACATGGAAACTCACTTTAAACAGAAGATACCTGAGGAATGACGATCAGTTGAACAATTAAAAAATAATTGTATCAGCTCAAATTTCAGCATATTAATTATTGTGATTTCGAGTGTAATGTAATACCGAAGTGTACTGGAGTTGTTATAACGGGGCACATACGCAGCGACTGGAGCAAATCTGAAGGTCGATATCGAATGACAGGTGCGATCGTGGTTTGACTAGGTCCCGAACCTGTAATCCTGGACAACAATATAGCTAAATACTTTACATCATTGTTTTGTACGTACCTAAACTTAAAAAACAAAATATCTAAATTGATCGTTTGAAGAGGTACAGATGTCAGTATTGTCTTTTTCCATTTTGATAGGTCAAATTTCAAGACATGTATTCGAAGACTTTAGACTGAAAACTTCTAGACGTATGGTGTTTACAGAGGTATACTTGAAGAGCTGTAAAACAATTACTCTAACACACATCACATCTATAATAAAGAAACTGTAAAGTGTTAGGTTTTCGAGGGCAAATATCGCGTTCAAAATTGTCGCTACCATGGTTACCAAAACTTGCAGATGAAGATGAAATCCTCTTTTTAATACGAAAACTGTCAAAAGGTGGGTCATTTTTGACTTAACGTTTCTGATATATACGTATATTCAAAATGGTAATTGTTAATGGGCGAAATTTGAAGTGGATAAAGTTATACTTCATTCAATCGTTTAAATAGTAGTTGAGATAAAGGTTCATTTCGAAAAGGCAGTGTAGACACTGGAGAAAAAGAGCACTTTTAATTCCATGTGATGATTGAAAACATTACAGTTTATTTGAAAATATGATAATTGCTTTCCTTTGCCAACTATCCAAAATATATATTGAATAGCAATTATGATAAATTTTTCATTCTCCCACAGTAATTAGTGTCCGTTGCTGTTTGTTGCGAGACAATCAACTAATGCTTTTGTTGTTAGAGATAATAATGCCAGGTCAATGAAATACATTGGCTGTGTAAGGAGAACCAACAATTTAACAATATAAAAAATTGTTATGTAAAAAAAGAACCACAAATATACTCACGTTTAATGTAGATAGCTACTGGTAGCGTTTACATTGCAAGTCTTTTAGTACGTGCTAAGTTAATTTATAATTGCAAAGTGCAGGAAATGTAAAGAGAAAATTTCCATAAAACTGATAAAATGTGACACTTTGTTTCGTCAGTATGGTCATTGCTTGGTTTTTATTTAAAATATATAACGTAGAATGTAGAAATCCTGCCAATCACAATTAAGTCATATCGATCTTTCATTTTCATTGTTTCCTTAAGTGTTTAAATAATTTGCAGAACATTCTCTAGATGCATATGTTTGCTGGTGTTATAAATTTCATAGATATAAGAGATGAATTAGATGATTAATCTGTATTTTATCAAGCATAACAGGAGTAAAATACAACTTCTGTATTACTGATGCTTTCCGGCTATTAGATTTCTCCATGAATCTGAATATATAGATAGATAGATGGATAGATAGATAGATAGATATTCGTTTAAACAAAACTACATTCTTCTCTAAATTGCACATGTATCGACCAATATTTCTCTTTCATGTATGTCGTCAGATTCTGCTACCAATGAAACTATAGTTTCAGCCCAATAAAAAGTCCCTAAGGTCGCCATTTTACATATGTCATCGTCAATAATTGATTTACATGCTCAGTCTATTTATGAATGACTGATATTAGATAACTCCTATGCTTAATCATGTAAGCAGGTGACCTTCGGGAGTTCTGGACCATAAAAAGTGACATTAAAACAGTTGATAAAAAATCGCCGGTGCACTTACTAACATACTTACTAACAAGTGACAAAACAGAAGAAAGAGGCAAAAGCACCGACCAATTTCTAATCTATTGCACAGAAGCCAAAACATTGCACCTACTTTCTAAACTATTGCACAGAAACAGATAATCTAGACAAGGTCCTTTCTAGCGCGTATTAAGAATGTATCACTGCCCTACTCTTGTGCGAACAGAAGAAATATACCTCAATTATTTTACAACTACTGACGGCATAAAAAAACAAAACAAACGTGCATCATTTTCTTTATTGCTAAGAGAAGAAAAGCAGTAGATCATATTTGTACTTGGTTTTTAGTAAGAGGAATGTGGGCTTCTTTCTTACCAATTAAAACATTAACTTATGCCAATATCATCGGATTATTCTGTAGATTACTGGCTCATAAAACGTCACTCACTCATCCCCACACAAATAATTAAATAAAGTGTTGACTTTTGCCATACGTTCCTACTACTAAGTGAAAGAAATGAAACTTTCGCTATTTTCTAACTACTAAACAAAAACGCCGACCCTTTCTTACAGCTGTATAAACAACATAAATGTCATAAGCAAAAGAGACTAACTTTATTAACTACTCTCTGGAGAATCCCCACGAGAATGCTGAACGTAATTCACTTTAAAATACAGGCAAATAGGCTATCCGAACCCCACCTAAGCCCACTCACTCCCCAAATAGATGTTTCCTTCTTAGCCTGTAGAAAAGGCACACGAATAGTAAACCTTTTCGATACAACTTTGTAGAAAACAATACTTTCAGGATATATACTGTGGCGGCCATGAGGAATTTATTTGGGACCAGTTCGATATCGTAAGAAGACATCTAATGCAATCCACACATTGATGCAACGTTTCATTGTAGCTGATTAGCAATTACAAGATTTTCATGATGATTGCCAAGGTGACCATATCAAACATCAGATCTGCAAACATTCATATAGGACTTTTTAGGCATCATAATATTTTTTGAAAACCCCATTTGAACCATCCTATTAGGAACAGATTTCCACAGTGGCAGCGATATTGGATGTCTGAGTACCACTATTTAGAACTAACTAAACCATGTGATGACAATATGTGTAAAGTGTTATTGCAATCTACTAAGTAGCTTAGGAGGAGTCATAATAACAAACAAATACTAGCAGACGAGAAACAAACGTCAACCAAAATATTACGGATGACAAACGGCTTGCTTTAGTACAATAACAGTGTTTGAAAAGGTTATTCACTTATATTCTATCATACGTGATCCTTTCCGGATTATGTAATGCATACCTGCACCATTATCCGATCCCTGGAAGTCATCTTTCGTTTCCTCATCACTGGTAGATGGTGTCTGGTCTCCTGGTCCAGTTTCATCCGCTGTGTCTTGGATGTCGTCAACATTGTTGCTATTGTTTTCCTCATCATTAAAATGTGAATTATCCCCAGTGGGAGAAAAGCCACTGTGTTCTAATTGTACATTCTGTAACAAAACGTAACTATGTTTAGGGTATCAAGAGGAGTTGGCGGGCAAGATACGATTTGCCTGGCTTATATAACTCAAGAATTTATTACTTCACTAAAAAGACTTATTATTATTATTGTAAACAAACTGTAGATGGAATTTTCATTTTGATGAAGAGAGTGTGACAATGACAAAGAAAAAATCTCTAATGATATAACTGTCGTAGGTTATCCTGGCAGATAGTACTGCATGCCACAGTTTCTCACAGTTTCATCGGATAATCACAAACGAACTGACTTGGTGTTTATAAAGTGGACGTGATGTATTGAATATGACCAAAGAAAGCATGTGCTCAAAGTGTTTCGTTGAGAATGGTACTGAGAAATGGGTGAGTGTGTGGTGGATCATTAATTTATCTACGTCACTCCCCTTGTAAATTAATGGATACATTGCTTCTATTCAAATCAAGTCTGAGATAACATTAATATAATGGCAATGATAGGTAAGCCTTATTAATACTATAGAATGCATAATGAATCTAAATTCAGTATGTTTTTCTTGGGATTGTTTTATTTATGTGTTTTCTTCAAAGATTTTCATTAATCCTCCTTTATCGGAACCTATCACAGCATTTCCTTTGACGTTTGTGCGACTTAAAATGTAAATCAACTGTTTTGAGAACGTCAGTGATATATTACACTCTCTCGTTGAACAGATAACCAAAGTTTTAAAAGAAAAAGTTTTAAAAGAAAAATCGTATTCATAATTAGTTCTTTTCACAAGCATCTCTGTGTGCTATCAAGGATGTTCTTAGCTACATTTAAATTAGCATATTTATATAACTATGTTTTAAAAAGTTCACTTCAAGTTAAAAAATGTATTTTGGCTGCTGAATTCCGTAAAATGTTGATATTTAGGGCAAACAAAGTCTATGGATATATGTTAAATAAAATACGACTGACACCCAAGGTCAAGTTAACTACCTTAAAAATTATGAGGCAGCCCTGTTGAGAAGCCATTCACCAAAAAGTGTTCCAGTTGCACATTAGGGAAAACCAATACCCTGCACAACTCCGGTACAGATTCTGGGTGACAATATGCTAATCCAAAGTCTTTTGCGCCTTAAAGAATGACAAGCTTTCAAGGTACATGGTTGATAACTCAAGATATGTAGATAAGTCAATTGCGTTTTTGTTTACTTGCTTATTAATTAATCGTGTTCAATGTTACTCACTTCAATCAATGACCAGCATAACTCTTTATTAACACTTTGAAAATCCAGGCCTTAATAGCCTCACCTGTAACCTCGTTTATGATACTTTGTCGACAGACACCTACATAGGAGAATTAGTAGGGAACATACGTTGTACAGGTACAATTTTAATAAATGTTACAAAGTCAATCATGTTTCTGACTTGCTTCCAATCCATGCACATGCAAATAAAATTGAGTATTCTTGGTGTGTGTATATATATATATATATATATATATATATATATATATATATATATATATATATATATATATATATATATATATATATATATATATATAATTTAGATTCGTTATGCATTCTATAGTATTAATAAGGCTTACCTATCATTGCCATTATATTAATATTATCTCAGATTTGATTTGAATAGAAGAAATGTATCCATTAATTTACAAGGGGAGTGACGTAGATAGATTAATGATCCACCATGCACTCACCCATTTCTCAGTACCTTTCTCAACGAAACACTTTGAGCACATGCTTTCTTTGGTCATATTCAATACATCGCGTCCACTTTATAAACACCAAGTCAGTTCTTTGTGATTATCCGATGAAAGTGAGAAACTGTGGCATGCAATACCATCTGCCAGAATAGCCTACGACAGTTATGTCATTAGAGATTTTTTTCGTTGTCATTGTCACACTCTCTTCATCAAAATGAAAATTCCCTCTACAATTTGTTTACAATAATAATAAGTCTTTTTAGTGAAGTAATAAATTTTTGAGTTATATAAGCAAGGAAAAACGTATCTTGCCCGCCAACTCCTCTTGATACCCTAAACATAGTTACGTTTTGTTACAGAATACACTAGTAAGCAAACAGCAACAAATAATTTATTTCCAACGATTACGCAATTGTGGCTAAAAAAAACTACTTAATGCAAGATGGCATCTTTTAGATAATATATTTTGTCTATTTAACTTGATTTAATGATTGACTTAAAAGTGCTTTTGACCGCTCAGGCATGAGTCTTGAAAAAGTCTATTGCCCACCCTCGCCTGCTATTCGAAAAATACTTGAGGATAAGATTTAATGTTTGGATCCCTTTGTAAGTAAATCAACACACACAAAAATACCAGTAAGAATCCTAACGATAATGAAATATTAGAAAGCGATGATTAAATAAGTTTGAAATCTTCATGTTCATAATACTACCATCAATTCAAAGAATTAATTCCCTCAAATATCGTCATTTCATGGACCTAACCACCAAGTGAGAACGAGCTTCTCCTATATTTATCGCTACTTGTATGCATGACTGCGCCATGTGTACGACCAGGCATAATAAAATTCAACTGTTAAAAATTGATATTTCTGATTGTGTGTAATTCACTGAAATATTGGGGAAAAAATGAATCAAATCAGAGATTGTGTTACTGTTTTCACAACAGCGGGAGGTCAGAGTGCATCGCGTACCAACAAAATGGAATTCAATGACACATAGAAAATTCTCTTTACAAACTAAATTAAATATTTATCCACTAAAGCATAATTTGTAACTCGGATAAACCATAGCTCGATCAGATTATCTAGTACTGAACAGGTTCTACTCTGTGATGGCGTACCAGAGACATATAATTACCAAATCTAGTATTATACTTAACCGAACGTAACTAAATTATGAAACGTTTCCGTTTGTAGGATGTGTGTATCAGTTTGATTGCTTGCTCTCTACCATCAAGGACAATTTACGCAGAGATATTGCGGATCAAGTGAGCACACAATGTAAGTAATGGCCAAGTAGCTTGTTAACGATGTATATTTTCCTTGAATGTTAACTTAAGACAGAGATTTACCGGCACATCAACACAATACATTGCTGATTAAGTTATGGAACCTATAAGAAGGCAAAACAACACATTGCGAGAGCATAATAAACGGTCATTTAAAAAGAAAGATATGTTTTAAATGTTGCTTCTTATGACATGCAAATATGCAAATGATGTCTGCTTTACATCCACAAGCCGAAGTTGATTCTCCTAATGATTTAATAACTGAGTGGCTCAATGTAAGTTAGTGGTAAACAGCTTCATCATATCCAACATTTAAACTGGGGATGTGCTCTTACCTCCAAATTTAACCTAACTGTCCAAATTGCAGCAAATGACAAGGCGCAGAGAGAGAGACAGACAGACAGACAGACAGACAGATGCTTAATGGTTTGCTTTTGTTTAGTCAGTATCCAGGCATTATTTTTATAAGTTACTTCAAGTTTATCTGTTGCCTTGCGTCCTGTTAAGTTTAGTACCTTTGGAAGGTATTTACTTCCTGTCTTCTTCCCAATGATTCTATTATATTCAACTAATGGATATGATTTTGACTGAATGATGATAATGCTTGGACTGAAACAAACATTACCCATTAATCAGAACTAAATATAGCCTTTTCACTACGAAATAAACTGAAAGTCTATATATCTTTATTTTAATGGAAAACAACGAAACAGTATCACAATAAGTGAACGTGTACTTAACATGATCATTAAGGCACTTCAATCAGACATGAAGGAAAAATTTAAAAATACTCCTTTGCAGACACGTAAATTATAAGCAGTATCAACAGAGTTCAACCCACACGAATTCGTCACCACTTGTCAAGTTGTGGAAGAGGAATGTATATTATAAATAGGTTATATTCACCGACATAAACGAACGCCTGCGTGTAAGAGGCTTCGGGCGAATTCTCACTCGATTTGGTAGAAGACAATAAAGCTTCAGTCTTTAAAATCTCAATGCTTTTACAATATTATTTACCAAATAAATACTTTTATTAGGTTTTAAAATTGTCTTGTCAATATAGTAGCTTTTTGTTAAATTAGAGTGTAAATAGTGCGCTTTTGTCAACACTAAAGAACAACGATATCGGCAATTTAACAGAATTGGATTCTCTGGACACATGGGGTGACACGAAATTCTTTCTGCAAGGGCCACAGAGACATAGCGGTACAATTAACTAATCAAAATAAAAGGCGTGCTTTTTAAGTTGATATCCATAGTACCACAAATATATTTCAAGCTATTTATATATTTCTTATATCTAAGCAATGACGAGGAATATTTGAATTGTACGTTGTAATATTTTTTTTCTAAAAACAAGAAATGAAAACTGTGACAGAAAACCATATAGGTAGAGTAATCTTTGTACGATGGTAACCAACATTAAAATGAAGTAAATTGAATCCATTTATATCTTTATGCTGAAGACATTCGTCAAAAAAGTGATGACCAGTACTGAATTGAATTGATTTAATACTCATTTTATGTTATTTTCTTCTCTTAATATTTAAAAAAAAAAGATATATTTATGAAGTGTAGGCTATTTTGAAATAAAAATGGCCGCCAAGGATATATAGTCACTAACAAACACAAACAGCAATGATTGCAATATGAAAGCATTGTGGTGTCATGTCTTGAAAAAATAATGCAGTTTCCTTTACCTCAAGTCATATAATATCATAAATTCCACAGCACCTGTGCAGTTTTATTAGCTAGTAATTGACCGTTGTGGCGATACAATGTCCATATCAATTTATATCATGAATTACTTCAAAGTAGTAGGATATTTGTTCCATACAAATTTACATAAAATCTGATAGGGGGTTCAGATTTTAATCAAATCTCCACCATTTAAAAGGAAATTCGAACCTGTATCCTAGTATTTGATTTAAATGGCATGTTTGCAGACGTGTATATGACTTGAGTCCCTAACCACCATGAATACAACGTGACGCAGGACTGACGGAGACAATTTGAAGGACAGCGAATATATGTTTAAGTTTACATGCATCTGTTTATTCAATCTGTCTAATTTTTATCTTAGATCTAACAACAATTAGTACGTTAGGCATAATAAACTTAAAATGTTACTTAGTTAAATGATGTTTCGACGGCCATTTATAATTTGTTGGGATGAATATAAACGTTTCATGGACATTTGGGCAGATACGTTAAATAGCATAAAATGCTAACGAAATTAGTCACCTTAGGTGAAAACATAATAGTGTAAATCAATGGCAAAGATACAAAAGATTAAATCTTCACCGACATAACGGCTCTTCTGTAAATTGAAAATTGCATTACGTGACATGTTTTGTCTGAGATTCTACCTACCTTAGCATCGCAGTTTACAATTAGCAGGAGCACAAATACTCCCAAACAAAGCTGAAAATTTCTCATCACGCTGATTCTTTTTTTCTATGTGTCTCTGATCACACAGAATGCACAGAAAACAAGAAATAACGGTTAATGATTATGATTCACAATACACTGTTCCTTATATTGTTTTCTTCTTTTCGTAAGTAATATTTTTATACATGTATCCGCTTTAAATGGGGCTTTTCGTCATTGTTTCTTTGCAAAGTTATGAATCATAGTTGTATTTGTCCATGCATAATATGAAGTGTTTCCAAAGTGGACAAGTTTAATTACACAACTTGACATCAGCAATCCTATTCATGATCAACGGACATAAACGGAACTATATCATTTGATTTGAAATTAGTCAGAGCGAAGACACTTCCTTAAAAAGTATAATAATAGTAGTTATACGTGACAATGGAGATATCTATGGGGAAATAACATTTCGCTGTAGGTTTGCATTAGATGGTACTTGAGACCTCTACGGGAAAATCTTTGTTAAAATTGGTCGTAGGTTTAATATTAAATGTCAATGTAGGTACGTACATATCACAAGTTTTATTTATTGGTAGTTTATGTATAGAATAGCATATTGGTAAGCACGGAAATTGTAATGTAATTTTTCGCTACTAACACACACTTTTTGACATACAATCCAACACTTACGTTAAGATATAATACCCAACACTTACTTTTTGATAGCCATACTTTGTGATATACTATCCAACACACATATTTTGATATACTATCAACACCCACCCCGACTATCCAACGAAAAGGTAGGCGTGTTTATATGCATGCTATACTTACAAATATACAAGTATAATATTATATACAAACAATGTTTGGAGTGTTTACATAAACACTATAGACAAAACATACTATCGCACACAAGAGGGGTAAAGGGTTTTAAGTTTTTGGGGGTTTAGATCATAGACACATACAAACGCAAAGATACATCTCTGTTTTCTGATCTTGACGGCCTTGAAAACAGCCGTTGGTGTTTGTAAACCAAAGGAGAGTTCGAATAAAACCACATATGTTCACAGTTCATCTCCTATACATTGTTACGACCCTGTGGTCATAAACTATGTAACCGAAAGAAGCAAAGCTAATACGGTTGTAAAACTTAACAAACAAGTTAATTATCAATGTTATAAAATGAAAATTTGAGAGGAACTTAGTATTATGAATTTAATCCAAAATAATACTAAAAAGCTATTAAAGTCCACAAGAATGAAAAACAAAGTTCAGATCCACAAATTAGCTGGTCTACCAACAGCAGTCATGACGTGTTATAATGGCATTGTCCAGAACTCCTTTCAATAATACACAACAATCGCAGAATAATATAATAGTCCAATTAGCACTTCCTAGTTCCAATGAATAATCTTAACAAATTCTTTTCCTCTCAAAACTGTCTAAACACAACATAAAATACGTCTGCAGTCTTGATGTTACAACAAGAACACAAGAAATAATAATGAAATACTTATATACAGGCTGAGAGGCTAAAACACGCATATCATCACTACTCCTACGTGACAAATCTCAAGTCCCCAACATCGCAAATGACCACACATGATTTAACGCATACAGATGGGAATTAATTTAATGCCTTTAAGCCGCCACCTAACCGACTTGTCCAATGGAGAAAAAACTAGAAACTTGTAAGATATTTACCAATACTTTTATTAATAGTAACTCTCTCTACGTACGAAAAAATCTATGTATAGATCCAATGCAATTTTACTTTCTTAATATCTTAAAATCGAACCTATGCTGTTTTTTTTTTTTTAATTTATTCTTTCGCTTCGAGTTAAATGGTTACATATGTAGTCTTCAGATATTGGTTAAAAATTTCTACTAAAAAATCACGAACGTTTTCTTGGGGGGGGGGACTCTATTTCTTAATCAAACTGTATCTTTCCAGTCATCGTTCTTTGAAGCTTCCATTGAGTGCATAGTGTAGGTGGAATCCCTATATCGGTTTCATCTCCAAAGATAGAGCATACCTTAATAAGATATTTATCACCGTAAAAAATGATTTTATCTATTGTTTTCTTTTCTTTATTTATTCGTGAGGGGGTTTTTTTTGTTAGTTTTGCTTTTTAGCTTGTTTGTTTGGGTTTTTTTTATATTATTGCATGTTAACAATGTCTTCACGATACTGATCATTTACGTTTCTTACATGGACCTTTTTTGTGTGAAGATATGTTTTGTTTTACTTCATCGTGCTGTAAGAAACTGCATTTTAAGTTTCTTTCAATGCAGAGTATCTCTTTTTAGTTACTTTGCTGTCATAATTTATTGATAATTGTCAAATCAGCTAGATTTTCAGAATTGTCTATATGTATATATTTAACTTTGGTGTGGTTTTGTAGTCTATCACATCACCCAAATGATAACAGTTTGAAATGTCCGGATAATACTTTTGGTTGGTAAAGATTCTTCAGAATTTATTAAAAATCAACATGCAATCAACTACGGGAACTTATATTTTCAAGATATGAAATCTTTTTAAGTCTTTTCAAAAGTGTGAATTATTTCAGGTTTGTGCCACGTGGTCAAAAAACAGCTACTGCATGTACTGATCCACAGTGTGCCGTTTTATATCAAACGTTCTTCATATGTTATATGTCTGTTTTTGTAGATTGATCCTGTAAACATTTAGGAGATCTTGGATTTGTATTATACATTTAGCCGTGTGAAGAATTGTATATTTATCCACAACAAAAGCTGCACTGATCTGATGATTTTGCTATCA
>JAECUM010069353.1:0-24215 GCA_016617855.1 Megalonaias nervosa
TATATATATATATATATATATATATATAGGTAAAGAAGTGGACGCAAAGAGAGATTGCCCGACCGCCATCCGTGGGAACTTTGATTATATTTATTATGCTGCGGACAACACAACGGCCTGCAGTTCCAGCAGGGACTACTGGGTAGTCTGCAATGACGGGAAGACCATGACATTTAATTACAGCACGTGCAATCACAATATGGCATACTCAGGTGTGGCTCGTAAATAGTACTGTTCTTGTTTTCTGACATCTTGCTACAGTACGATAAAGAGGGTTATATTACGTACTACAATTTGTTGATTATTTATTAAATGTGCGTAGAGTTCATATGAGAATGCAGGAGAGGATATAAGACGTTTTGATGGAATTGATAGATAAAGTCTATATGAGTTTAATGTATTTTCCTTCGGCAAGAAATCCATTTGATACAATATGAATGAGGTACTGAAAAATTCACGATAGTTGTATAATACATTTTTAAAAACATGTTTGACTGTTTGACTTTATGCATGTTATATTTAGAAATCATGTATGTCTACACATAGCCAGCGATATTATGGTTATTGGCTAGCAGACTGGTCAGCAGCCTCGTATAAGCGGTGTATTAATTTACATCTAATTTTACCGATGTTTCATGAAATAATGTGACCTTATCTTAGACACGATACCAAGTGCTTTATACACTGGAACGCGTTCTTTATATTATAACTGTTGCCTGCATAATTCATTACGAATGAGGTAAATTTTCTGCTGTAATTATTTCCAAATGAAGACCAAGAAGTATTGTTATAATTAACTTCATCAATGCTTATGACGTCATTTAGATGTGTACATGTAGATTGCGTCTAATTTAAAAGAACTACACAGCTCAAGCGTTCAAAAATATCTTGAGGTCCGATGCAACTGATTGAAGAGTAAGGATTATTTCTTGCTAATTCAAATGATGCAAACAAATTGCTACAATCCTTTATTCGACCATTATGACTTTAATAATAATTCCTATTATATTTCTTCAAAATATGAGCTATTCCACAGAAATTCACCCGTGGATACACATTTGGTCGGCCCATATTAACCAATTACTACTTGGAGAACGCGTTCTTGGTACGTAATGCAGAGATTTAATATACAATAGAATTAAACAAAAAACTCAATTGCTGTAGATCTAAAGCCTTGGTTCATGGTCGCGAACAAGAAAATATTTTATTTCCTGTACTTAGCGAGACATTCCAGCCATGCTGAGTATTCGAATGATCGATGTATAAGTTGTAGAAGTTAATCGAAAAATAAATATACTGTATTTGCTGTCAAGGAGTGGTCCCCTAATGCATCTATCTTTTCTATTATCGATTTTAGCTGGAGGAACCGTGTGGTGCGTAGCATCGGTGTCTGGAAGTTCCACGTTCGTCGTGGTGTACAACAACGACACAACTGTAGACGATGTTAACACTTTCAAATTTACTTGTTTTGTAAGTATGTGTGTAGTTTAGTCATATCATTTTTATACGTCTGTCGATGAGAATTGTCATGAAGCCTGTAAATAATACGGCGAAACTGCTTAATTTGTTTTATACATGTCAATCTTTATCTAACGTTATTGTCTACATTATAGAAGAATCAAAATGTAATTATATAAATTTTGCAGTGAAAATAAAAGCAAAAGTTACATGCTCCGTGTGATTAATGTTTTTCTAGTTGATTTTAGTATTGATTATTTTATCCGATAGTTTCCCTTTACCACTTGTTTGCGATACCGTTGAAGTCTTCCTACTAAAGTAGGGTCGTTCTAGTAGACAACTGGTAAGATCCCAAGCTGTTCGAAGGGTTGTATCCCTAAAAAGCGGGAAAACTATTGTCCATTGACACCTCCACGATTTTAGGTCTTTTTAGGTTTATATTCGATACGTCTACTCCTCTTGATCTATTTTACGCCACGCAAAAAGTGCTTTAGTTTACAATAAGGCTTTAACAATGGCGATGCTGATGTAGATAACAAGGAGGTGGAGGATTAGGAATTGACCAAGTTTGTATCATAAATAGCAAATATTTATGTAGTTCACGTCTTACAATAATGCTTTAGTTTACAATAATTGGTATCACGCAATCGGAAATAAAGACGACGATGATATTTAAAGAAGTGTATCGGCAGCAATTTTTATTTCTTAGGCTGTGTCGAGTGACAGCAGCAAAGCCTCGATGATATCTAAAAACTGCGAGCTGAATCAAACTCCCGACACCATACCAACCCGGTACAATGCAGCCACTGGCAGCTTTGTGTCAGCTGGAGCCAGATTAAACTTGACGGCTTACGGTAAACCTACAACAGCTTTACCGTCATACGTATTTTGGAATGCTCATTAATTTTACAGTGACCACACTTGCAGAATCTCCCACTAATAAGAATAATGTTGTACCGAAAACATGAACTCAATTACAACATAATTAAACCTTTTGATATTAATAATTTGAGAATATTGGAAGAATTATCAAGATTTCAAAGTATTAATTTATGTCGTTTGAACAAGTTTTGTCTCTGAGATCCTTTGAACTTAGGCGCCCATATCCCTCAAGCATATGAAACGAAACGAATGCAAGCAGACACAATTTAAGATTTGACATTTTAAACTGTTCAGAATCATTTGTAATAATCAGTCGCTGCACGTATTAGACTTGAATACATTAATGTTATTGCGTAATCTAAATAATATTACTTGCTGTGTTAACTATTTAAATATCAATTTAAACAACCCCAACTCTTCGAATCTGAAGTAAGAACATAGATCTAATTTAATATTTTTAATGATTTCTTTTTCAGTATTATGTCGTAAGTACTTTATCTATACTTATTTTAACAACATGTCTTATCCTTCTAATAATCAAAATTTTAAATTTTACTTTGGGCAATACAGATTTGCATCTAGTATTACATTTTAGCGAACGCTTATGTTTTCAGGAAATAATACTACTGCTACTACTATTACTACTACTAATAATAATAATTGTCATCATCATCATCATCATCATCATCATCATCCACTAATAATCATCATCGTCATCATTATTATTAGGTAATGATAATAATAATTAAGAAGGATCAATAAGGTTATGATAATAGAAGAGGAAACGTATGCTGCATATGCTGCTACTACTAAAATAATGCTGATTTTTCGAGTCCATCTCTACAACTATTATTGACATTGTTGAGATAGTCTTTGCGTATCATCCTATACATTTCATGTTTCTTTAATTAAATACAATTTTTGAACCCTGGTTGAATTTACTGTGGAATGCATATTCTGTTTCATATTAACAGCTGCTGTAAACTGTGATTTCCCAGTGGTTTATCGTCAGTCCAGTTGGATAGATAGCGGAAAGGGGGAGATAACCTTTGCAAACAAATCCATGTCCGGATGGACGATGACCGCTCTAGGCCAGACATTGAGCAACTGGGAGTGTTGGAATGATACCTTGTTTGATTCCCAGGGATACTTGCTCCTCAGGTATTTAATAAATATCCTACCGTGTACATGCGTGCATACGTGTCAACTGTATTTCAGCTCAAACACTTATGACAGAGACTCCAAACATTAGGGTATGACTGTAAGCTTGGGTATGGGGAGAGAGGATTCAGATGTGCTCAAAAGTTTTAAAAGTTACCTGCATCACATGGAATTGAGTTTGGGAGTGTGGGTGGGACACTTTGTCACACCTAGGATGCTGGAGTAAAGTTCCGACCTTCAAGTGTGGATTTTGTAAACACGAGCAGGAAGATGAACAAAGAAAAATGCTTACTTAGTAAAGTACAATTATCTTGGTATCTTAGAGTTCAAACTTTGTCGTTGTTGTTGTTGTTGTTGTGGGGCTTAACGCCATTTGTCAGCACACGATAGGCTATACATGGCGGCCAGTATTAATGGTGGAGGAAGAAACCGGGAAATCCCCGGAAAGAACCACCGACCCACGAGAAGCTACTGGTAAGCTTTCTCACATATCCACATTCGCCAAATCCTAGACTCGAACCCACGCAGACAGAGGTAAGATGGCCACTCGGGGCCCCAAACTTTGTAAATTCATATATGTTTATTGGACTCGTGGATATGTCATAACAAAATGAGAAGGCAACTAAATTTAATAGACTATGGTCCATGCTGAAACTGCAAAGTCTAGAACTGGAATTATAATAAACAATTATGCGATATAGGACATAATAAACGATACTGGCGATAAATACATGTTGTAGACCAATTATTGTGGTTACAGAATAGCACGCCAATGACTAAAACGCAGTTCTTAAGTTCTCGAAATAATTCTTTTTATTGGAAATTAAAGGTTTTTCTATTGTTTTCATCATTATCTTTGTTGTTTTAGAGTTTATAAAAATTTCATCCATACATTATTTTGAAGATATACTATTAATGAATTAATTAATGAACGTATGGTAATACATGCACTTTCCTTATATGTCGATAATTTAGTATTGGATTTTTAAATGTATGATTTGTACCTCACGAATAAAGCTGGCAACTTCATGATTAATGTTGAATTTATAGTACTTATAACCAAGGCATCAAACAAACAATGAGATATATTTTTGCCTCAAAGTGATGTTTTATTTCAGATCTATCGACACGATAAGCAGCATTGTGGTATATTACACCTACATGTGCATGAAATTGACCAAGGTCACGGACTATTCCTATTACTACTATCTCGTTCATGGTAATGTATACATTGTGTTATGACATCCTTGACAATAAATAGCACACGTCCTCACAAAAACATTATAAGCTTAGAGCGTTTTATATCGATTTCAATTACAATGATTTCCGAGAGTGATGATATTCGTATAATAATGTCCATGATATAAATGTGCCTTTGTAGTAACACAACATGTTAATAATAAAGTCGAGATGTTTTACATCGTGTTTTAATCACACTAATTTTTCGTCACTTTTGTTATCTGCTATGGATGTATTGGATTAATTGCAGAATACACACTGGCCAGAATTTATCAAGGTACAAGCTACTTTTTAAATATATGCCTCTAAATTCCGATTATTATTTCCTATCTCTGAATTTAAAAACATTTTCTAACGTCTAACAGCTCGCGAGACACTGGCTGGCCAAGGGAGGGTACTTGTGAATAAAAACGATTCTGTTTCTGACTTCAGTATGATATGTGATACGTCAGCTATTGAACCTACGGAACAGTTCCATATGCTATTAAAATCAGGTATATTTGGAAGCATCGAACATTATTAATCAGCACAAAGACCATTGTGCTCAAATATCAAGTGTTCCTTTGCACGTTTGTACTTTTCATCAAATATGTTTAACTCATACAAGAGTTCAGACTTATCGTCAATTTTTCTCTGTACATGTTTCGAACTTGAAATTGTTTCATTTTTGTTGTATTGTCAGGATTATATATTAACTATTATTGAGTACGTTAGTTAATACTTGATTTATTACTATTTCGAAAGATTATTTATAATTAAACATTGTATACATGTATTCCAACACATTTATTAGAACATTATTAATATTTACCGTAGACATAAAAATTAGGAGGGTTGTGATACTCAAACTTTTATTATTTAGATAAATCACTAATAAAATCACAATAATAGAGTTTTCTGCTATAGTGGTGACTCTCCGTCCCACCCCACCCAGTACATTTTGCCATGTTCCTACAGACAGCTTAGGGTGGAATTTTGATTTCTTATTCTCAGGCTATCAAGCACAAGCAAAGCAAGACTGCAACAATCCAATCCGAGGCAACTTTGACTATGTATACTATGATGCGAATGGAACGACATATTGCACCAACACAAGTGATAAATGGCAAGTCTGTATAGATAACAAGACTATGACTTTTGACTACACAACTTGTCCACAGCTGATGACATATTCAGGTATGTTATTTGTAAAGAGTTTTGACAATTGTGGCTCAAATTGAGTTCAATTTGAAGCTAATGTTTTGAAGATTTTATTAAAGTAATCTTTTCCAGAAATGCTGTTTCAGTCTTTACCAATAACGAAATGCAAGGCTGGACTATGAGGGCTCAGCGACACAACGTCAGTCACTGGAAGTGCTGGAAATCCTACCTGTTCGATACACAGGGTTATCTCCTTTTTAAGCAAGTATATTTCTTCTCTAATACTTCGATAGCTCTAGTATTGTTTATCACATTTAGTTAAAGTACAATTGTTCCTAAAATTATACGTATATCTTTAAAGAAACTATGCTGGCAGTACGAGATTTCAGGTTCTTTTATGGATACGTTTGTACCAACATCGACAACCGTTTTAAAACTTTCATCCGAGAATACCATGAAAATCTAAAGTTTTTCATATGGAACATAATTTGTACTTAACATTAGATATTTGTATAACTAATGCTGAATAATACTTCCTTTCTGTACAGGTCAGAGGACTCAATAAGTGGAAATGTGCCCTACTACGCCTACATGTGCATGAAGCTGACTAAGATAACAGACGTGTCCTTTTATTATTACATGGTCCATGGTAAGTTTTAATTTTTATTAGCAGGAAGTCATCTTCCTGATGTTTTTTCTTTGTCATAAAATATGCTTCATTCAGAAATGCCATGGGATATATTGGATATTCATTATGTCTGTATTCATACCTATGCATGTTCGTCTGATCGTAGGATAGCGTGTTGTGTAATTAACCATTCCTTTAACTCTTAACGCTTTTTAAAATCAGGTATAATTGATGCAAACATAATAGCGATGTTCCTGATCAATTTGAAAGATCCTTAATGTATTTGTCTTGACGTTTACCAAATGTATGATTTTGAGTTTGGTGATTTTCGCATGGTTTTTCTTCGTTTTACACGTATCTCGATTCCTATGAACATATTCATACATGTGGTTTATGTCTGCGATGCATATGTGTCACATAGGAAAAAGTGTACATCTTACTGGCATCAACTTGGAATGAACATCGAAGGTAGCGCTATGTTTGTCTTTACGTAAATGAATATACCAGTAACAGATTTTGCAAAGGTTCTTCTTTCTTTCAACGAATGAATTAGAGGAACCCTGCGCAAAACTAGCACACATTCAGAGCTTATGGTTCATAAATTGTCGAAGCACAACATCACACGAAATTACTTCATCGTTCTACTGAAACGACATTGTTTCTTGTACAGGAGAAAATGATTATGTCGGCGGAGAAAGGATCCTTATATCAAGCAGTGATTCCCTGGATATTGAAACTATTTGCCAGACCAGCAACATAGAGCCTGCAGAGCAGTTCCATGTTCTAATTAAATCAGGTACTCCTTCTCTCTCTCTCTCTCTCTCTCTCTCTCTCTCTCTCTCTCTCTCTCTCTCTCTCTCTCTCTCTAAACTCACATATAAGATGAAAACATTTGAACTGGATGACCAAAATTGCAAACGAAAAAGACGAAACTAAACATTTGATTCTATAATTTGTATGGGATATGCGTCATTCTAAATTATTTTGAATGAAAGTGGTCTCGATGTACTCGTAAACCGTACATATCCTATGTTTAAACCAGCAGAAATCCTCGCATAATTGACATATACGTTTGTTTTACAGGTTTTGAGGAGTCCGCCAAGCAAGATTGTCCGGATCCAATCCGTGGTATTTTCGACTATACGTACATCGGGGCAGATGGAACTCAAGCCTGTGCAAGATCCCAGGACATGTGGAACGTCTGCATAGATAACAAGACGATGACATTCAACTACTCACTTTGTTCACAAATGATGGCCTTTTCAAGTAAGTGGCAGGCACAACTTGCTATGGTTAAGATTCACACGCGTGCTTCCATTTCTCAGTTGAAGATATATCTATATTTATGGAAGTGCACATATGATGAATCGCTAATTACTATACAAAAGAATTTTATATCTTGTGTACGATACAATTCCATAATTTATCTATGTATTTTCTGAACAAGGACGTTAACCTTGATAAACAGGAACTTAACGTTCTTATGAACCTATTTTTGAAGTAATGAAACCAATTGTTAAAAATGCAAAATTATTGAACACATTAGGAAATTCCAATTTAAAAGTAGAGGGAAAAATTATGTCTTTGATTCGTTTTACTTGAATGATAAACTTTAATAATAGTAATGATACCAAAACATGTAAGGAGTCTAATAAGCCCCCAAAATACATGATTTAATAAGAGTTTCTAAGGTTAGTAATCATCTATTACATTTTTAAAGCTTGCGTTCCAGATTTGATTTTGGCCTTGATAACCATTGTTTTCTTAATTGTTTTTCATAAGTTTTTTATTACAGAGATATATTTTGTAATAAATATTTCAGGGAGTGGACATGTATGGTGTATAGTAGCTGTGAGGAAAACGTACACCTATCTTTTGGTGTACAATAATGATAGTAACGTTGATAATGTCAACACATACCAATTTTCTTGTTTTGTAAGTATTTAAATATTACACGAATCGAATATATGGGTTTTGCATATTTTAAACTGTTTTCTTGCTGAGATCTAATGGGATAATTTATGTCAGTTTGTTTTTTAACGATTGTAACTAAACTACCTTGAAAATATGTTCTTTTAAAACCTCAAACGACAAGTCTATCACTTTATTTGCATATTTTGAGGGAATATCTTAAAGTTATGTCGTTCCAACCACTTAACTTGTGATATTAAGGATGTGTACTCTTTCCTATAAAGGCTATTTCAAGTAACGGCAGCTTTGCAACGATGGTTCCAAGGAACTGCACGGAGGGTCAGACTCCAAACTCCTTTGTGCAGAATCACTATGGATCGGATGTTGGAGCCAAACTGACCATGACCGCATACGGTGTCATATGGTTTTATCATATTCACTCATCCTATCTGCTTTGTCACTAATGTTCCCTGTATCACTTCCAACACTTATCTTGCACAAATCTGAGTGTCGTATCATAAATATCATGTCACAGACAATGCTCTATATATTTTCCTACGCAATACATCAGTTAAGCATGATTCATTTCAAATTACTATTGAAAGCTGTTGTGCAGACTAAGTCATGATTTGCATTTTCTTCTTTTTCAGATACCTGCAGTAAGTGACACAGCGGCTTCCTAATTCTCCAAATTGTATAAACACCAAAAGAATAATTGAAAAGAGAGACGGAGACACGCTCTTTTCAAAACACTAGTCATTTTTCTTTGTCTTACTGGGAGAATTTGAACTTAAAAGCTGGCTTAAATTGATGTAATGATCGTCTCTTAAACAAGTTTATATTTATTTAATGTCCATGCGTATGATTCTATAATTTTTTAGGAATATTAACAGCACTCAAATTTCTATTTACAAAACAAATTGCTAATATTCCTACTACGGAAAATCTTATTGCAATTATCATTTCATTGTGAAGGCAGCGCTTTGTTTTGTATAATATCTTAGCTATTTGTTCAAAATATTTGATTTCCTGCATAACGCTAACATATGAATAAAGTCTCTCAGAGGTAGACATGTTTTATTCCCAGGGGTAAGTTTCTCCACTAGCACTGTGTGTGAACTACCTGACGTGTTTAGGAATTCAGTTTGGCGGGATAGTACGAAGGGAAATATTACCACTTCGGAGAAAACCATGTCCGGCTGGACATTTACAGCCTTTGGCCATAAAGTTTCGGACTGGGAGTGCCTTGATAGTACTATGTTTACATCCCAGGGATTTCTTTTGTATAGGTGAGTAATTGTGATGTTCCTATGTTTGCTCTGAAAAGTATCCATGCCACCAATGATTCACAGAAACTTTAATGCCAGTTAAAAGTTGGTAACCGAATGAAATCAATCTAGATGTGTTCATTGAACCGAAAATTATTATCAAGGATTCTTGCCCCATATTATAGGAAAGGAACTGTACAGTTCCTAAATTGACAGTAGTTCACAGTGGTACGATCAATGATGAAAAGCATTTTAATGTTAGTGGGCTTTCAAGTATTGTTATATAATAATCGTTTTACGAAACATTGCATCTATAAAGAGAAGGCTTTATTTGGTATACAATCTTGACGCGATGGTGGTGACTCAGACGATCTAAAACATTGAAACACTACTACAATTTTGCAGAAATATACAATAATTCTGATCACCGAGGGAAATAATAAGAATGCTTAAGATGATCGAGTTGTCTGAAAATATAAGATATTACCTTGCTCTGAGTGATTAACGTAGATTCATCGACTATGTAAAATCCTCGAGTAAAAATACTTAACAATTGCACCCACACGTTGCAATCGATCCTTTATTCACTCGGAGCAAGCAAATTTGCTTCTTTATGCTAGAAGGTATTGGCTAGTAATATGTATAACAGACTGAAGAAGCATACTGTACCCTCCCGATAATGTCAGTGGTTGAGCTGCTATGTCCCGCTTTGTTTTGTGTACATTCGCACAATAAAATACACGTAGCAAAATAATTCTCCTTCCCATTTCAATGGAAAACAGATACTAAACTAGCAATGGAGCAAATAACGGATTTTTTGAATGTTTGATTTATAGTTGGTTCGATTGCATGCGGGAAGACCATATTTGACACTAGGCACTGGAAGCGTCTTTAAATAAATCCAAGTTTTCTTGGTCATAATGTTATAATGTCTATTGACATGCAGTATAGTGAATTATCAGATTATTTCTATTAGAAAATCCAATAAGTCAAGGTCTCGTATAAAGTAACGAATAGTATCATCTTTCCACCAATAAATATTACACAAAGATATACGAATGTCATTGATTAATATAATCGCTATTGGTGACGAGAGTTAAAGGCTTCACAGCACCTATCTGTTGTGGTAATGTACATTAAAAATGGATTGTGTTTGCAGACTGATGGAGACAATAAGCGGACCTGTCCAATACTACGGCTACATATGCATGAAATTTACAACAATGAGTGCCAAGTCTTACATATATTATCTCCTGCATGGTAAGTTAAAAAGAGTGTGGACCACATATTGGTTTGGATCTAAATCATTGTTAGAAACTAAAATTATCGTTCGCGTGTGAGACATCAATGCCAAGTTTCACAATTACTTTCATTGATGCAACAAATATTACTTATAATAGAAAGTACGTTAAGATACATGATGTAAAAGATTAGTGACGGAGTGAAACGTATTTTCTACGCTATGTATCTGAAAAATACGTATGTGAATAGCATAAGTCTGCCGTTCATTTAAGTTGTCTTAACGCTGATATAAAACCGGAAATTATCCGAACAAAGTCGATTCCATGCAGATACGGCGGTATGAAACAACGTTGCGACTTAATCACATTAACATCAAGGCTAACATAGTTAGATGCGAATGGTCATAATCTCCCAATATTGTCTATATACTCTACTGTTTTACAGAAAGATATTTCTTACAGCTGTCAGTGATATTTATGCCTACTTGGTCCCTGACAAAAGATTTACAGCATCCTAATAATTAACACGAATGTAATTTTGATATAAGTGTCAATTATACTATCACATTGTACTGGTATGTGTGTAATGTCGCATTGTTTCTTTTGCCTTTAGCACAAGAACCCTTAGTTGGTCAAGAGAGAGTTTACCTGTCTACAAGTGCCTTTTTAGCCAATGCTACAACTCTTTGCAATCTGAGCAACATAGAGCCAATGGAACAATTCCATGTTCTTATCAAATCAGGTACGTGAGATCTTTAACATTTTGCTTGGTAACCTTGCGGTTAATGTGTTGTGAATAGCAGCATCTTACGATAGTATGCAAGATTAAGGTCTAACGGCCGATGTTATGCATAGTTTTTTATTTCTCTTTCACTTGGCGATAATAATATAATGCTATAATGCTTGTATAGGCACGTGTCTATTTCGAAAGGTCAACTGTAACAGCAACAAAATTTCTCCTAATGATCCCAAAAGTGGGTCATTAGACTCAAGTGTGTTTCTTCTTCATTCATAGTAAATGAACAAATGATTTGCAACTAGGTATTATAAGGTAGTTGAGATTTATGTTATAGTTTAGAAATTGTACTTTTGTCAGGGTATGAATCCGAGGTAAAGCAGAATTGTCCAGATGCCATCAGAGGAAATTATGATTACACATATTATGGGTCTGATGGAAGTATCCGATGTCAGAACAGTAATGACACGTGGGAAGTATGCAAAGATAATACAACCATGAACTTTGATTACACTATCTGCAATCAGACCATGGCCTATTCTGGTGAGTCGAATGAAATGGTTCTATAAACAACTACTTGAATAATCGGTATCGAAACTTAGCAATTACAGACTAGCTGGTCATTTATGAAACACATATGTTACTTGTGTTGCATGTTTCACATAACAGGGTATAGTCATATGAAAATGAACTTCAGGAAGTTATAATTCTCATCCATTCTTCTTCAATATTCTGCATTTAATTTGTTACAAATAATGGGCAAAATGTTCTTACACAGCGAAACCTAGTTATCAGTGTCAAACATTGTAGCTGGATGCAGTACAGAATCTACTTAAATCTCCAGAATTGTTCAATTATAAGACAAGAAACATATATATATATATATATATATATATATATATATATATATATATATATATATATATATATATATAAAACGACTATTAGAATGAAAATTCAAATGAACATTAATAAGAAGAAATCCTTAATCTACTTCCAGTCTGAAAGACTGAACGATATTAAGATCGCTTTTGAAATGACAAGTCAAACAGTTATTTCGTCAGAGGCTTTCATCCTTCCACCATTAAAGCTTCATTAAAGTTTCGGTTTAGAATTTCAGCAATCCGCAAATATTTCTGTTTATTTTCTCTACATTATTTCAGGAAGTGGCTCTGTGTTTTGCGTGGCATCTATAGTTCGCACCCACGCATACGTGATGGTGTACAATTCCGATCCATATGTGGATAATATCAAGACTTACAGATTTGCATGCTTTGTATGTATACCGTCAATTATTATTTTCTCTAGGTTGTGTACAAATACAGATTAATGCATTCTGCCAACCTAGTTATGCTTTGCTGGAGACAAACTAGGCCTACATTATACATGTGTATTGACAGACTAATCCCTCTAAAATAAGAGGTTTCGAATTTCTAGTTACATCGAACGTTATGATGTATTAAAAAAATAAAAATAAATTATATTCTTTGATTTTGAATAATATTGTTAATTTCGAAATATGATTCTATTCAATTAAATTCAAAGACGGTTAAGCATGTATTCAAAATGAAATTCGTTTTCTCTCAAGATCTAGAAGCAAATAGTAATGTATTTGAACCTTCAGGCAATATCATCTGATGGGAAGTATGCCTCTATGGTACCAAACAACTGCACGGAGGGACAGACACCCAATGAATTCGTGAAGAGCCATAATGGAACTTCAATCGGGGCCAAACTTAGTATGTCTCTAAAAGGTTAGTATTGTCTTTGTCGAATTTTGCTATCTCCATTTTATGAAAAGTAACTTTTCAGGAAAAATACGGTTTATATACAGGTTGTTTAGTGATAAATGTAGTCTGCGCCTGTGAAAGTGACACGATCATGTTAGCAGATAATTCTTCTCCATAGATATTTAATATGAACAATCATAGCTTCAATATTCCATTGTTCAATTACTATTCTATTATTGCACTACCAACTTGAATACTAGCGGTGTAGCCATTGTGGTTATGAAGATTTCGCGACGGAGTCGCAGCCACAAGGTTCGAGCTCGAATATTGCCCTAACCATACCAGATCGATCTCGTGGTTTACCCAACGAGAAAGTACTTTATTTCAACTGCAGAGACACGGTTTAACCTTTTATGTGTTGACATCGTTTCGAAAAGCACCAGAAGAACATAGAAACAATCACAACCTTGCGTCATTTATTTCAAAAAAGAAAACATCCTGATTTTCTCCGAGCAGTATATTTTTCATTACGTAGGCTAAGCACGTCAGCTTTTCAAGCCTGGCAATTAACATTTTAATTGGAAATATTGAGTATCGCTGATCTAAGCTGAAGTAATATTCAATTTAGATGTAATATTTATTAAGCCAAGGTTTGCTTGGAAGCAAATATAATTTCTTTCCCATATATTCTTTGCAAAGACCAGAAATATCCGTTAAATTAAAACTATTTTTAATAAAAGAAATTGCTGTTGATACAAGAAGCTTTAATCACACAAAATGAACCTCAACTGAAATATAAATGAAAAAATCATAAATATACTTAAAGCTTGACGAATTTATGGACGTAGTTAGAAATCTGAGGCAGTCGGTATACTAAACCACCTCTTTTCTATCTCCTATTAGATTTCTTCACGCCCGAATAAAACAGTAGTATATGTCGGTGAACATTTGTAAAACATTTGTGATCAAACAATCCCTTATAGCATATTTTTTATGATGCGATCTCCTTTACTCGTGGAATAAATACATTTTACTTTTGTTTCTCCTTCTTTCTTTCACAGCGAGTTGTGGTAAGTGGTTAACACTTGTGACCTTCGCATTTAAATATGTTACTCTCCATATTCGTCACAATTATCCTTAACCCCAGTAATAATTCAAGGCTATCTTCATAAGAATGCAATATTCCTATAGTAGATAGTATTATCAACACTGCTGAATAAATGGCCTTCTTAGTCTAACTCATAATATATCTCTAATAGAAGACAATATTATATCAGTTACCAAAATTACTCTTTGGTTATACGAAATAAATGAATATCTTTATTTTATCTACACGTTCTAATACATGATACGCTTAAAACTTAGTTCATGCAATATTAGTTTAATGCATTCGAGATATAGAGATGGATTTTCTTTGACAAGTTCATAAACAATCGTCCTTCAATAGCATTGCGTACTTATCGTCTTATTTTTGTTCAAGAATATATTCATTTCATGTTCCTGCAGCATCGTCGTTGGGTGCCAGCTGCCAGTTCGACAGCGTGTTCACAAACTTGACATGGATAGATAGTACCAAGGGGGAGATAAACTTTAGCATGAATACAATGTCAGGCTGGTCTATAACGGCATTCGGGCATTCCGTATCCAACTGGAAGTGCTTTGACAGTAGTGACTTCAACACAACTGGCTATCTCTTGTTCAGGTATTTGGGAATCGAACTCATTTCTCTTTTAGCATATATGTATGTATATCAATCTATCAACGTTCCCAATGAATTTCGTTGTCGTTTATGTCTGACAATTATCGATGTATTGTTTACATATTTGATCAACGGAAATTCCTATGTCGTCGTTGTGGTGCCGTAGTTGTTCCCAGTGCCTCATAGTTGTAGGAAATGTGGTGAATAATTATTTTGCGTATATTTATCAAAAAAGCAATATGCACCACAATGTAAATTTGTTTGTGCTTTCGACTGCTTGGCTCTGTAACTACATACAAATATGTGGTTTATAAACAATTATATACTTCCTCATTTCACCAATGATCATCCCTAACGTAGTCATTTGTATATACTATCTCTAGGCTTACACAGTGGTGAATCTAAATACCTTACTAATATGTCCAAAATATGCACCTTATGATTCCGTCCAACACTAATCAGCAGATTTCACATCTCGAGATTCACAATTATGTTTTATTGCAGACTCTCGGATTCAATCAGTGGCACGATTCCGTTATATGCTTATCTCTGTATGAAACTCACCAAGATAACCAACTACTCATATTTATATTATCTACTGAATGGTAAGTTCCGTTATTTGTATTATCAATATTAGGTATTTATGAATATGATTTGTTTCTGATATATTTGTTAAACTTAATAATGTAATGGATGACGTGTAATGTGTATTTAATAAATTATGTGCAAAGAGAATGAATGTGATCTTTAGACGTGAAGAAGTCTATGCTTATTTAAACAGCAAAACGAAAGATGTTCTTTAAAGACGTCCGTTCTAAGGATACATTAGATATTTATTTAACTACTTCATTAGGCCTTGCAAAACAAATCAAATGAAAAGAAAACAATAAACCAAACCAGCATAATAAACTGTGAGTGGACATTGGATTGGAAATTTATGAAACGAGTCCAATAATAGTAGAGGCCATGAGCTGGCTGAAGCAAACATTGCATTGCTGAACGAGTTTTACAAACTACAGGTCAACTGAGGATGAGTATTAATATGTACTTTTCACATGACGTTTACTATTTTGCATTACTCCATGAATTTGAGTGTTTCAGTGTGAGTGTTCCAAGTGTTACCCCATAGTATAGAAAAACGATTGTTATTATGTTACGCCACGACATTTAAATACATATTGTATTGTGTGAGAAATAATATTTGAATATAAACCTAAATATATGTGCAAATAATAGCTAAAATGTGTAATTTAATTATATGAGATTGCATTACAATGATTCCTCCATTATTGTACCACTTTTGGACGGGACGCAGGGTGTCCGTATGGCTTGTATTTGCGTGAACTGGTCAACAGTACAACTTTAAGACATACAAAATGTTCCACCCAACTCAGTGAATGTTGGTAATCATACCAGAGATAATACACATATCAAATAGATTTCAGTGCCTGCTAGTTGACAAGGACTTCAATGGCGTTTTAATGGCAATGTCTGAGAAACGAAGGAAGGATCAATGGCATTGTCTGCACCAAGGAAATAAGGAAGTTACCACTTTTAGTGTATATTCCACTAGGTGCAAATATTCTTGGTACGTTCAGACACTTTGGTGTTTGGGATTTATTTGCACCTACATAGACCAGTCTTCTAAATTAATAACTTTTCATGTTATTGAGAAGCGTATGTCTACTTATTTGCTTAGATGATACTATAGCAAAAATTACTTCTTCTAAACATAAGTTGTGTTTATGTGGGAAATTAAAGTTAGAAACTAGATTATCTTCTGCCATCTATCGCATATATGTCTTCCGTAACTGCAGCCCAAACAGCCGAAACAGGACAAGAAAGAGTGTTGGTGACAGAAAATGCTTCACTTGCAAATGTATCTGCTGTATGTAATGAAAGAAATATAGAACCTCCTGAACAGTTCCATGTCATCGTCAAGTCCGGTAATATCATTTTCCACTTCTAGCGTTAGTCATCTACTGAATTTATTTTGTTTTCGTATAGTATTCAAAAGTAATGTGCAAAGCAATATCCCATATGGATTTTTCCAGTAACATATTTTAAAGAGCAATTGTAGTTTTCTTTTCTAATATGAATCACACACATTGATAGAATACGTTCCAGTAACAATTTCCAATTATTTATACCTCTGTTTTATAGGTCATATATTTTCTTTTTCTAAACAATCGAAGTTACCTATAACAAGTGTTCTTATCCCTCCTATCTTTTGTAAGTAAAGGCCATCTGTTAGAGGTGAAATGAAACATGCCTGAATGGCTAGGTTAATTGCAATTTCGTTCACCTGGTATTGGACTCTCATACGTCCTGTTATACTTCCTATGACATATATATGTTTGAAAAGATGCCAGAAATGTGATGGTTGATTTTCAAATTCTCCTTCCTTTGTTTGAAACTGCATTTTGAATTGCAGGGCATCTGTCAGAGGCGAAACAATCATGTCCAAATCCCATTAAGGGTATCTTCGATTACGTTCACCACGCACCCGATGGAAAAACGTCCTGTGCTTTGTCTCATGACAGATGGGATGTATGTACCGACAACAAAACCATGACCTTCGATTACACCAAATGTTCAACAATAATGGCCTACTCAAGTAAGGGACAAGGGGCTAATTTTGTTAGAAGCTAACGAAGGTCAGCCTCTTTGAAATATTAAAATAAATACTTATTGCAGTGATTCTTATATAATTTCATGCTATCAGAGCTATTTCCTTCCATCCTATGAGAAACGTTAGGTAACATAGAATTAAATATAAATCATGATGACAGCAAGAACTATAACATTCAAACGAGATGACAGTTTAAAGAAAGCAAAACCTGTTTCTAAGTTTGTTGCTCTACATATTTCACATACATGACAATGCAATAGTGCAATATTTTGTGGGAACTCGATTTTATTTCTTTCAGATATTGGGTCTGTATCATGTGTTGCATCAATCACTAATACACATACTTACGTCATGGTGTACAACAATGATGCGACCGTGGACAACATGAATACATACAGGTTTACATGCATGGTAAGTAAGTTTCCGATATGCAGTATTTGACTGTGAGTTTGAATTGTAATAACATGGTGGGTTTGTTAATCATAGTCAAATTGTTTGTTGTTCCAGTTCCGAACACAGCTGTTTGGTTTAAGCAAAGAAGGAAATATTTTAGACGAATTTAGAACTGCTTATATTCTACTTCCTGTCTTCTGGTAGTCGATATAATTCTGTTGGTAAATCTGTCTCAATCTCTATCCTGTCATTTATCACATTATGGTCAAATATGTTATCATGCATTCGACCTACTTAATTTTGATATGCTTATGAAGGTCTTGGACTTCATTATTTGAATGAGTTTATTAATTTCGTATTTCTTATTATAGGAAAATGTATTTCCATTCCTTTCCTGTTAGCATGTAAGATGGAGGTAGGGAAATGTTTTGATCCGATTCTATGATTACCGTTAAAATGAAAATGAAGCTAGAAACCTTTTCAACAACGTATTCTTCCAGGCTATTTCGTCTAACGGCACTGCCGCATCAATGTCTCCTGGAAACTGCTCTGAGAATCAAACACCATACATGTTTGTGATACTTCACAACGGTACAGAAACTGGCGCGAAAGTAACGATGACGGCAAATGGTAATGCGCTATTTATATTCAAATCGTTATGCTCATTTCCTTTTAAATATTTATCGGTTAAACAATGATACATCTAGGAAGACATTAATGTCTTTCCAAACATGATTTAGCACCATGTGACTGATGGCGGTGCTGCTAGTCTGATCTGTTCATTCATTATTCAAATCCTAATGGATAGTCTTGCTTCGAACACATTGCGGAAGTTTCACTTCTATCCGGACTATATTTCTTTGCCGAAAGGTTGCACTTAGTGTTTAGGAATAACGCTGTCGATTTTTACTTCATTAATAAATCTTTTTCTTTACTACAAATATATATTTCTTTATACGTACTTATATGGAATCAGGATTACATGGAACAATACATTATCTATTATTCTTTGTAACATGTTCTGTAAGTCACACGATATAACATAGACAATGCTCATTGTTTCAAAAGCAATGTTAAGAACTGTTTAATACAATTCCAGAAATGTTTGTGAAACAGGTAAGTTTGTATATCTCGATTACTAGCGCCTTGTAATATATTTTCTTAAATTGTACATAGATAGATAGACAGTAGTCAGGTATGTTGTGCTGTCATTTCTCTGTAGGGTAATGAGCATGGTTGCAGTCTGCAATTTAACCTTCATCGATGTTACCAGCATTACTGTAGCAGTAGTTTACGTTAAAGTGTATTTCTTTATCACATATTGTTGTTTTTATTTTTGCAGTCACCTGCGGTAAGTACTTTATTTTTTTTCTGTTTTTTTTAAAAATATAAATACCATTTTGAATCGTTTTCAGGCCTAAAATTGGGTAATAATTTAATGTGGTCGAATGACGACAATACGTCTTTATTATCAAACACTCTAAAAGCTGTCAAAGCTTAAAGAAGTTGCTATTATATATTAAGCATTTAAATATCTACATCATCAATTTCAGAAAATAACAAATGTTTCAGTACTCATTTTCCTAAACGCTGAATGATTATTAATTGGGATTAGTACGTTATGAAGTGTCCGATAAGGTTCGTAATCTATCTTTTGTATAGCATCGACTGTTGGGTCTGATGCTACCTGTGATTTACCAGCGGTATTTAGCAACAGCCTGTGGAGGGACAGTACAAAGGGTGACATCACATTTACCAATAACGAAATGCGAGGCTGGACCATGAGGGCTCAGGGACACATCGTCAGTCACTGGAAGTGCTGGAAATCCTACCTGTTCGATACACAGGGTTATCTCCTTTTTAAGTAAGTTTATTTCTTTTCTAATACTTCGATAGCTCTAGTATTGTTTATCACATTTAGTTAAAGTACAATTGTTCCTAAAATGTTACGTATATCTTTAAAGAAACTATGTTGGCTGTACAACATTTGAAGTTCTTTTATGGCTGCGTTTGTACCAACATCGACAACCGTTTTAAAACTTTCATCCGAGAATACCATGAAAATCTAAAGTTTTTCATATGGAACATAATTTGTACTTAACATTAGATATTTGTATAACTAATGCTGAATAATACTTCCTTTCTGTACAGGTCAGAGGACTCAATAAGTGGAAATGTGCCCTACTACGCCTACATGTGCATGAAGCTGACTAAGATAACAGACGTGTCCTATTATTATTACATGGTCCATGGTATTTTAATTTTTATTAGCAGGAAGTCATCTTCCTGATGTTTTTTCTTTGTCATATAATATGCTTCATTCAGAAATGGCATGGGATATATTAGATATACATTATGTCTGTATTCATACCTATGCATGTTCGTCTGATCGTAGGATATCGTGTTGTGTAATTAACCATTCCTTTAACTCTCAACGCTTTTTAAAATCAGGTATAATTGATGCAAACATAATAGCGATGTTCCTGATCAATTTGAAAGATCCTTAATGTATTTGTCTTGACATTTACCAAATGTATGATTTTGAGTTTGGTGATTTTCGCATGGTTTACACGTATCTCGATTCCTATGAACATATTCATACATGTGGTTTATGTCTGCGATGCATATGTGTCACATAGGAAAAAGTATGCATCTTATTGGCATCAACTTGGAATGAACATCGAAGGTGGCGCTATGTGTGTCTTTACGTTACGACACACATTTAGAGCTTATGGTTCATAAATTGTCTAAGCAAAACATCATTCTACTGAAACGACATTGTTTCTTGTACAGGAGAAAATGATTATGTCGGCGGGGAAAGGATCCATATATCAAGCAATGATTCCCTCGATTTTGGAACAATTTGCGAAATCAGCAATATAGAGCCTGCAGAGCAGTTCCATGTTCTAATAAAATCAGGTAGATACTATTCTCTCTCTCTATTTCTATCTCTCTGTTTCTCTGTCTCTGTCTCTCTCTAAACTTTTGGCTACGGACAAACCATTTGAACTGGATAAACTATAGGGCAAATGAAGACAGATACTTTTAAAGGGATTGGTCTCATTTTATGAAGTGTAGTCTTCCTTGAGTTCTAGATAGTATGGATGCTACTCATAACCGACATAAAACTTCAAGTAATTGACATATAATTGTCCTACAGGCTACTTGTAAACCGCACATATCCTATGTATAAACCAGCGGAAATCCTCGCATAATTGACATATACGTTTGTTTTTACAGGTTTTGAGGAGTCCGCCAAGCAAGATTGTCCGGATCCAATCCGTGGTATTTTTGACTACACGTACATCGGGGCAGATGGAACTCAAGCCTGTGCTGGATCCCAGGACATGTGGAACGTCTGCATAGATAACAAGACGATGACTTTCAACTATTCTCTTTGTCCTCAAATGATGGCCTTTTCTAGTTAGTTGTTTTCACAATTAGCTAATTTTATTATTCACATGTTCTTCTATTGTCAAATGAAAACTATTTCATATTTATGGATGTGGATTTTATGAAGTGGTATTTCTATACAAACAGTTATTTATTTTTTGCGGTATTTTGGTTTTTATGTATCCATGTAATATTTGAAAAAATGTCATCATTCATTAAGAGAAACATAACACTACTTCGGATCGAACTTAACGCAATTGAAACTGATACTTTTAAGAATATTTGAAAGAACGGTAACTGTAATTTCCTTTTCTTCAAAAGGTGGTATTATTCGTAACGATTTTTGAACGTTTCCATTATTAAATGTTGAAATTTTGCAGCATATATTCAGGATATGTTAAATGGTCCTGGGTGTACTCATTTATCTAGCTCTGATTTTCGCATAAGTGATTTGAAAACATTTTTTTCTAATGTTTTCGTAGGGGATGTAAACCCAATACAAAATTATTAGATAGATATAAAGCATTCGGTGGCAGGTGCATGTTGGCTTCATGCGTAAGTGATGTATAAGTTTGCTGCTCAGCGGGAGTGAATCATTAACGAAAGTTCAGAATAGTATATTTTTGATATTCATGTGAATCCTTTTCCGTCGGTATGTTTGTGTTTTGTTGCTTTAGATTTCAAAGCAACTGATGTCGTGATGTTTGTTTTATATGTCAACATACATGTATCATTTCCCTTTAAAGCTGGAGGAAATCTCTGGTGCGTTGCATTTATCTCCAGCACAAGTTACTTCATCATGGTGTACAACAATGACTCCAGCGTGGACGCTGTGAAGAATCACAGATTTAGCTGCATCGTGAGTAGTTTAAAATACATTATGTTGCTGAATCTGCTTCGATTCCGCCCACTCTCTCCACTCCCACCACTCACGTGTATATGATCAATATTATCGCACATTATGTGATGAATGTTTGCGTTGTTCTTTTATTTGGCAACGAACACGACACTTGAGCATTACCTCTTATATCTTTTGCAGGCAACATCACACCTATATGTTGTTGGAAAGGTACAAGTTTCACTTGCAGTCGAAACTTTGTATTACTTGAAACTTTGAAATGAAATCTAAATCAATACAGCATTTTTTTATGAATATCTGATATAAGTAGTTAGTGGTGTGGATATTCAAACAAAGTGACTGTATGGAATGGCGGACTTCTTAATCCGATCTTCCTGTTTACATTTTTCAATACCATTTAAGATATGGAACCTTGTACTAACCCTAAAGTTGAAAATGTACAACAAGAAGAACAACAACGGTGATGACAATACTACTGCTTCAACAAAGAATTGATACTGGTACTGAGTGAAAATTCTTCATCACCCTTTCAGGTTTTCAGGAATGGCCTATATTTAAATTTTTCAGGCTGTATCGTCTGATGGCACGAAGGCATCAGTCGCTCCTATGAACTGTTCACAAAATCAGACTCCCAGTTCTTTTCCCAGAAACCGTGATGGTTCATATACTGGCGCCATAGTCACTATGAAGGCATATGGTATTTATGTTTGCATCGTGTTTTATTGTTCAATTTTGTTTCATAATATTGACGACATCTTGATCAAATGCCCACAGCTCAGTCTCCTACCCTCTTTCTCTACAGTTCTCTACCTTTCAGTCAATAAGATGGATATTCAACACACACGTGAAAATTGTTTGAAAGAATGGCAATATAGTGTCTAAACTTAATTTCGTTAGTTAGTATAGGTGATAATGTTCTTGTAAGAAAGTGTTTTCTTTTATGAATGGAACAAAGCGGGCACTGTTACGGCTGTTTAGAGGAAACATAACCTTTACTTGGTTTCTCGTTGAACTGTTTATTTTTTTCGTAAACCATTTAATGTGAAGTTATTTTGTCCAATAGTTCTCTAGTAAACTTTTGGAATAAGTAATTTCTTTGACATTAAGCCTTAATATAATTGCCTAAATCAGTTTTATAAAAACTCGTAATCTGATTTTTCTTGATATAATATTTATGCACAAAATGGTATTTAGCTTTTTCTTAATACATTTTCTTTTTCTTTCAGAAACGTGCCGTAAGTATAATATTTTTGTTATAATATGCATCCCTTTCTATACCTTTGGTCTTATAATTCTCCAGAAATAGGGGTCTTAGCAACACGTTCTGCTTGAGTTGGTTTTCTTTTAGTTTGATGGTTTGCACCAGTTTGATGAAAAATTCCTAGATGACTGAGTAGGGGGATCTATAAAAGATTGTTTACAATTTATAATATTCTGGAAATGAACTTATGGCGCTTATCCTGGCTCTACTGTTGTGTCTTAGATTTTTGTATAAATGTTTATAACAAAGCTGCTTATTCTAATATTAAAATACACAGTTGAGTCAGTCTTTTTATTGTATTCACCTTTTATTTGAAAGGACTTTTAAAAAGATTATTCATTGAAATTACAAAGTGCTCAATATCTTCGGATTAAATCACTATTTCGGCAATATTGCGAATTATTATGAATTCATTCAAGGACATTTTGGATTATATCATAGTGAAGTGTTTGCAAATTAGCACATTCGAGACTACTGGCACATCAGACGATTGAATATTGGAATTAATTAGGACACTACTGGAGTTCATTAAGTATGCTGTATACATTCGGCCTTCGGATTTAATTAACAATGTATATATATAT
>JAECUM010069354.1:0-20848 GCA_016617855.1 Megalonaias nervosa
AAAAAAAAATAAATGACAACACTTTTAGAAAAATTACGGAATGTGAACAGAAACAATTATTAAGACATTCAATTTTGAATACTGAACAAAAATGATCTGCTGATTACACCCTACTTAAACAATCAGCACCCACATTTTCCGACCCTCGAATAGCCTCGATTCAGAAGCTATACTGTTGCAAAGACAAAACCCAACGCATCAATCTTGCGTTGGTGACCTTTGCCTTGTTCAAGTATAAGAGCGGCTGACGGTCCGTTTGTAGGGTAAACTCTCTCCCGAAAAGATATGTATGGAATTTTCCTGTCCCCCATACTAAGGCTAGGCAATCACGGAGTAGTTTTGCTCCCTCTTGCTTCTGTAGAAAAACAGCCCCAATTCCCGTATCGGATGCATCAGTCCTCAGCACAAAAGTTTTGTTCAATACTGGCAACTTTAAGATTGGTGCACTTATCAGCTTCTGTTTGAAAGCTTTAAACGCATTTTTCTGGTACACACCCCAGGGAACTTTATTCGGTTGCCCTTTCCTAGTCAAGTCCGTTAATGGGCTGGCAATAGCCACAAAATTGGGAACGAATTTCCTGTCAAACCCAGTCAAACCTAGGAAAAATCTTACTTGTTTCTTGGTTTCTGGTCTAAGTGCAGCTCTAATTCCTCCTATATTGTCTGGGTGAGATTTAAACTGGCCTAGTCCACTTACAAGATGGCCCAAACATTCTAGGTTAAAATATCCTATACTACATTTGGTGGGCCTATCTGTAAAATTAGCAGTGTGAAGTCTATCGAACAGATCCCTAAATACCTTAACATGTTCATCCCAGGTATATGTGTAAACGAAGATATCATCTACAAAACTATCGACATTTTCCATACCGTTTAATAGTTTGCGCATGAGACGAACGCATGACGCACCGGCGTTGACTAAACCGAAAGGCATGACTTTAAATTGATAAAGACCTTTGGGAGTCGCGAATGCCCTTAACGCGCGGGCATTATCAGCGATTGGTACCTGCCAATATCCCTAAGTAATGTCTAACTTGGAGATGTATTTATGATCTGCCAACTTTGAAAATAAGCTTTCTATGTCGGGCATTGGCTCTGCATCGAAAAAACGGTGATATTGTTCAGTTGCCGAAAGTCAATGCAAAAACGGTTTGTCCCGTCTTTCTTTCTGATTAATACAATTGGGGACAAGTACGGGGAACTGGAAGGTGCGGTCACTTCCTGGGCTAACATTTTTCCCACTTCTTTGTTGATTGTCTCCCGCGCATTAAAGGGTATTGGATATCCTTTAACCCTGATCGACTATGAGGTATTCAACTTGATCTCGTGTTGAATCAATCCAGTACGGCCTGGTATGTCCGTAAAAACGTATGGGTTTTGATACAAAAACTCCATGATCTGCGTACGCTGACCTTCGGATAAATCCGGGCATACATTGATCTGGTCTAAACCTTCTTTCCCTACGTCAATGGGGTATTCAAGGGGCATTTTGGAATTGGAACCGAATTCCGATTCGTCACACGACCTATCCTCTATCACCGCTACACATACGAAGTTCAAGACCCTTTTTATAAATTGTTTGACCAGGTCTTTCTACGTAGAGTTTCAGCATATTGGCGTGAAATATCCTGGACTTACCTTCCATGTCAATGATGAAGTCCATTTCGCCTTTCACTTGTTTGACTTTGTATCGTCCTTTCCATTCGACTAGCTGCTGGTTTTTATTCATGGGGAGAAGCACCAACACTTGATCGCCTATATCAAACTTCTTGCTCCTGGTTCCTTGGTTGTAGTATTTCGCGTATTTACGACTAGATTTCGCGAGTTCGTCTTGCGCCATTAGACATGTACTCTCTAACCTTTCGCACAAAATCTACCAGGTATTGGTAAGTGGTCTTAACTTCTTCGTTCGCGGCTTCCTCTGACCCTGATAGATACTCCGTTTAAAAGAGTGGCCATTGACATTGTAGGACCTATGTCCTACAAGCAGTTTTAACTATTTAAAACAAATGCACTTGTTTGACTTCGTATCGTCCTTTCCAATGGACTAGCAGCGTTGATGCTTCTCCCCACGTACAATACGCATAGAACCACGAACTGTCCTACCGTAAAATAGATCAAACGAGGAGAAGCCTAAACATTTTTGAGGAACCTCACGATACGCAAACAGAATTGCATTCAGATACCTAACTCAATCATTATGTCTTTCCGCACACATCCGTTGCAACATTTGCTTCAACGTCCAGTTGAATTTTTCTACCAACCCATTGCACATAGGGTAGTAGGGTGTTGTTCGCAACTGTTTAAGGGACAACAACCTTCTAATTTCTGCCATGAGATCCGAGGTGAATTGCGCTCCACAATCCGTAAGAACCTCTTCGGGCACTCCGACTCTGCTGAACATGTCTATGAGCGCTTCGGCTACATATTCAGTTTCGATCGATTGCAATGCTATGGCCTCAGGGTACCTAGTGCCATAATCTACCAGCTTTAAGATGTATCGGTTTTCCCGATCTGTATGTGGAAATGTAGGTCCTACAATGTCAACGGCCACTCTTTTAAACGGAGTATCTATCAGGGGCATCTGACCTAACGGTACTCTAGGTACCCTTCCCTTAGAGACTGTCTTCTGGCAAACATCACACGAACGACAAAACCGCGCTACATCGCTATTCACACCAGGCCAATAGAATTCTCATAATACCCTTTCAGTTGTTTTCTTCATACCTAAATGACCCGCCATACTCGACTCGTGCGCGATTTTGAGTACATGCGACGTGAATTTCTGGGGATCAACTAGTTGTAAGAACTTATTATCAGGCGTAGTATATTCCCTGTTCATTAAACCCTTTCGAAGAAAAATTTTAGAGGACCTCCCGCTCTTATACTTCCTCACAAAACCCGACAACATTTTCTCCGCGATGGCGTTTAAAGACGCGTCACGTTTATGCTCGTTCAGAAATTCTTCGCGTGAGATATGAATAACGGCTTCCTGTACTTTTAATTTAGGTAGATTTTTGTTATTTAATTTTCTGTTTCCTTATCGTTTCTGCCAAGTTCTCTTTTGATCAGACGATGCTGTAATACCTCTCCATTTTAGTTAGTTATTGTTTGTGTATGCATTATTGCATTAGAATTTTGTTTCAGTGCACGGGTAATTATGTTTTCATTTTGTCTTGAAGGTGTAAATACCCAACTCATCAAAATGTGATCCCAGTATGACAACAACGAACACAAATAGTATTTGGTTCAACGCCACAAAATCTCGTAAAAACTGTGTCGCAGTTTGCCTTGATGTGAGTGACCTTAAACCCGATTTACACAGTTACGTAATCGCGTTAAATGTATGGAGTAAAATGCAGTTACACATCAAAATACTGGCAGAAAAAATTCCCTCGCAACCCAAGCCAGTTTCATGATTTTAACGATTAACTGGTCTGGATTGCTGTGGGAAACAAAAAACAAATCTGCCAATTATAATCAAAAGAGACGCCGAAATATGATCTGGAAGAATACGATTTTGTCGAAACAATTAATAAAGCAAATTTGGCATCTGATATGTTTGGGAATAAATAAGGATATAAGTGATGCTAAGCACGATTTCACTGTGTAAATACTGTACATTACTGTACAGCCTGGCTTCCCGATAGCATCTGGTGGGTTCATGCTTCATTCCAGCTAAATGCTTCCTGCCTGGAACATTGAACACCTAATACAACCAAAAGGGTGGTACAGATCAATGTATCCCCCCCCCATGGTATAAGATAGAAGCACGTTTTTAAACTTTTGACTTATCAGCTTTTTAATATACCTAATAGATAGTAATCATACTTACCATGAACTTGATTCATGTAGTTAATGTGTTTAAAATTAGTATTAATAAATTATTTTTCATGCTGTAAAATGAATACGAGTTTCAGACTTTATAATTATGAAAACGTTAGGACTATTCTGTCAATTGTAATGCAGTGTCCTTGGATTCCAAACACAGTTTGTTGTACGTGTAACGCATGCCGTTTTTCAATTGTAAATACAAGTTAGGTCTTCCTTTTTGATGATAATTTCAAGTCATCTTTATTTTATAGTGTGTGTGTGTTTGTGTGTGTGTGTGTGTGTGTGTGTGTGTGTGTGTGTGTGCAGGATTCACTGCCTTCATCGAGATTTTATAAAAGGAATACCATTAACGAACATTTAAAATGAGTTTATAAATGACGGCTAGTTGTTTATTGTCAAAAACATCTTTCTTCCTGTTTACAGTTTCCAGAAAATTATTAATTTTCTCAGTATGTTTAGCATTATGTTTAATAATATAATGTTCAGCCAAAGAATATCAGTGTCGTCATGATCTTGATTGCAGTTATTTCTACAACTGACTTCATACGTTTCTAATTCATTTCATGCCCAGACCTGAATTCCTGAACGGAAGTCGAGGAGAGTCCACCGCATATGACGTGGGAAGCACATTTCTTTGAAAACTCCATGCTGCACAATCTTCGAAGGAAACAGTATGTACAATGTTCTGAACTTACCATAGCAAGCAAGTTTTGGCATGATTTTTGTAGATCATGGATATGGGACCGTGGTTGCTTCTTTGATAGAGAAACGTTATAGATCTGGAGAATACTCAATCATATCTCAGTGTCCTTTCATGATATATTCTATTCTTAGGGCGTTAATTATTCCTAGGTAGGAAACGGTTGTGAGTGTTGGCAGATTTCATTTCTGAGGAGACTGCTTCTGTCAACGGTAGTATCCTAGTTTTCATGGTAGCGTTGTCTTCAGTTTTGTGTTTGTATCATCTTCATTTTTAGTTCCTTTGAGTTCTAGAAATCATTTTTAGGCCCTCCCCACGCCCTCACGTATAATGTTTATATGTGTATTTATGCATGTTCACCTCTACGTGGATGCCTATTGATCTTAACGACAATTCTCTTATCAATATGTTAAATTCAACTGTATTATTTCAGTACCAATGCCATAAGGATGAAGCTTAATTGTTATGGAATGCCCGTAGAGACAGGGACAGTTATTAACAGTATAAATCAATTAAATTTGGTGGTTCATACTAAATACAAATATATGAACGTTACGTTGGTGTCTATGATATGTCTTTTACTTCCGTTCATATTTACACTATGCTTTACTGTTCTCTAAACAATAGGCATCATTCATCATAACAACCAACATGAAAATATTGTAGTCTTTTTCCGTGATGTTATAATTTTAAAGAGCCATATGTTAGAAAGTAGGTTCTTCGAACATGCATATTATAATGTCTTCCTTACAGACGTCCGATGAACCAAGTGTCATCTTGCGTACGTGAATACTGCATTGAGAGAATTTCTACGTTAAATACGCCGCTCAAGAGTCCGATTTTTTTATTAGTTATTCCAGTTCTTGTGTCTATCCATTGTAGAGTCTCTTCACTTTGCAACATCTATAAATTAAAACAAGCAGAATATGAAACATTCCGTTTTCGAAAATGAACAAACAATATGTCCGAAACATTTCTGTAAGAAGGAAGTGAAGAAGGATCCGATGGTACATTGTTGAAAGAGACCTCAGCAACATCAACTTGTGTAATTTACACACACACACACACACACACACACACACACACATATATATATATATATATATATATATATATATATATATATATATATACTGATGCGGCTATATTGTCTTAAAATAAAAACAAAATAAAGCGGCGAAGCCAGCATATTTAGGTAAATGAAGAAATAACATTATTTCTCTAAGTTACAAAGTGAAACTTTAAGAAGAACTCATAGAATTATCAATTAAATCACAAATAATTCTAAATGTTCTATCACAAAACCCCCCCAAAAGAATGTTCCTAATGAATTCCAATAATCTTGAAAATGTTGCTGTACCAATATTTTATATTTTGTAAACAACACAATACGTAGCTAACATGTCCTTATGAGTATAGACTAAATATTCAGATCATCAAAGGAGGCAAACATTTGAACTTCTATCTGATTGCATGGTATTAGGTTTCAGTTGGAAATTCCTAAACTTTTTGACACCTTTGAATGTTTTAGAGAGGAGACTGATGTACATCAGGGATCGATTATTGTGTTTCAGCTTCTCATATAATTTTGTTTACTTAAAAAAAAATATTCATTTTTGCCCTAACATCGGAAGCAGAATAATTTGTATGTACAGCAAAAGGCTGTTAATGCATCGGCACATTCCAGACCATTGGCAGTTTAGGACATTCGAGACTGCAGGTTCATAAACACATTCAATACTAGAATGTAATTGGAACACCACTGGAATTCGATTGACACTTCATACATTTCGATTTCCGATAGAACTTTTAGGGCTAATTTGAATTTAATCATAATACTGTAGGCTATTATTTAAATTTTCACTTTGTAATTAAGGGGAAAAAATTATTTGTTGAATTGTACAAACATGTTGCTTATAGCTCGTTCGTGTTATTTAATTTAAGGTTTATAGTCATAACATAAAGTTGGGGCCTCGTCCTGGATACGGATTTCGCTAAAATATTTCAGAAAATGTTGTTTTTGTAAAATTAAATTCACTTTTATTCGGCTTTTTCTAGGGTCCACTTATTTAATTGGACATATTTGAGAAATCTATAGTGAAACCAACAATCTTTCACAATGCTATCCACACTGGAGAATATGACTTTAAATTCTACCCAGTAAAAGTTAGATTCCAAGAAAAAAGGTTGAATTACTCTAGCTTGTTTGACGATATGATCCTTCTAAGGTAAAGGCTTCATTAATGAAGCAAGAAATAAAGAATAATTTGGTCTAATATTTAGTGTAAAAGAAGTTTTGGATAAAAGTGCTTTACCTTTCATGAGAAGTGGTACATTAGCTCTAAAATGAAAGTAATACATTTGAAATTCAAACGATAGATGGAAATGCAGTTAAGAAAGCTTCAGCTTCAGATAGAGAAAGAAGAGGGACAAGTACAAATGCAATTGCAGAAAGAGAAAAGAGAAAGACAAATGTAAAGCAGTTGCACAAAGAGGAAAGACAGTCAAATGCAAATGCAATTGCAGTAAAAGGATATATATATATATATATATATATATATATAGAGAGAGAGAGAGAGAGAGAGAGAGAGAGAGAGAGAGAGAGAGAGAGATCGGCAAAAGCAAATGCAAATGCAAAAGAGAAAACAAGAGATGTAAATAATGCCATTTAGACTAGAAGATTTAGAACCGGCCAGCGGAAAACATCCCCCCGACCAATTACACACGATTTTCTTTTTAAATGTTATCAGAAATATTTTAGGTTTGTACCTGCTTTTAGTTAAAAAGAGGTAGGAAAATATTTTCCACATTTTGAATAAAATGCTGAAAACTTTAAACGGCCATGAGAGCATTGGATTCTTTTATTACAAAGTGTGCATATTGGCAGAGCTCATGACGTCTACACATCACTGTCAGTACAAGAAGGTCAAACAAACTCCAGTCTGATTTTATTATGGAAAATTCATGTCCAAACTTTCTATATCACTTATTGGTGATTTAGGCAAGTCTACCTTATCAAAATTGTATTAAACACACGAACATTTCAGACTCTTACATTATCAGGTACTTTATCATTTTCTGAGAAAACTTCTTCAAAAATGAAAGTGTTCTTATCCAGGGAGTAGAGTACGGCGTTGTTAACGTTCCTCTGCTTTGTGTAGAGTTGTCATCAGACTTAGTCTCAGGACCCGTGACAATCGGAACAGTGACGTCTTCAAGCATCGAAGGTATTCATTATTACTAGGAAATGACCTAGCTGGATATGCGGTTGTAGATAATCCATTTGTAACTGTCCAGTCTTGTTTGGCTCCGAAACTCGATCCTGTTGAACACGAACTCCCTGATTTATACCCTGCTTGTACATTTACTAGAGCTATGGCGAAGGGAACTCTGGAGGATGATGTTGATCAGGAAATTACCCTTTACCCTGGGGATTGAGTTCTGGCTCTCTTGCCCATAACGCAAAATCATCTTACACAGTTGAAAAGAAAGTAAGTGACTTAAATTATATCATTAACACTCCTGGGAGGCGAAAATAAAAACAACTTTACCATATAATTATGTTAAAGGAATATGTTGATAGATATAGTCCTGTTAATCATGCAGTTAATTTAGTTATACCTGTCCCACTCTATGAGGATTTGAGCGATGGAATGGAATAGGACTGTAGTGACTTTGGTGTCGCTAATCTTCGGAATTCAAAAATATTGGATAATCTGTACCAAAATCTTTCACATCTGCACCTACATGAAAAGAGAGAACTGACAAAGCTATTATTTAAATATAAGCGCTTGCTTTCATATGTTCCTACATCAACAAATAAAATCTATCATAACGTTGAAATTGTATATATAGATTCCACACTATGAAACAGCATCCTTACAAGATGAATGCTTTCAAAAAGAAAGTTTTGAAAAAGAAATTCATTATTTGATGCAGAATGGTTTCATGGAACGAAATAAAAATGACTTGAGTTCTCAATGTATGCTTGCGCCGAAACCAGCATGCGCATTGACTATGGAAAAGTAAACGTTGTGACCAAACCAAATTCATTTCCTTTGCCAAGAATCTATGACTGCATTGACAAAATTGGAAATGCAAAATATATCACAATGTTTAGCCTTTTGAAAGGATTATGGGAAACTCCGATCACGGGTAATGGAAATTTCGGCATTTGTAATTCCAAATGAACTTTGTCAATATAAAGTAATGCTGTTTGGGACGAAAGGTTCGCCTTGTACTTTCCAACACTTAATGAACATGATTACCTCTAGACTAGATAATTATGACACTTACATTGATGATGTCACGGTCTCCAAAAACACATAGAAAGTTCACTTGGAAACCATTCGGAAATTCGTTGATAGACTCAGTGATGCAAATTTGATAATTAATTTATTCAAAAGTGAGTTTTGCCGTGCTTGTGTTACATTTTTTGGACATATTGTGGCTCACGGATAAGTCAAACCTACAGCAGTTAAGGTCAAGACTATTTCTGAATTCCATGTGCCTATCCGTATTAGGAAGCTGAAGCGATTTGTGGTTAAGGCTGGATATTATTGGAAATTTTGCTGCAATTTTTCCACAACTGTTGAAACCCTGACCAATTTTCAAAACAAAGTTGCATTAGTCTGAAAAATGCCAGGCTTCTGATAAGATAAAAATCATATATAAGAGTGCACCAGTTCGTTCAATTTCAATAATTTAAAATATCGGTTGATGCAAGTGATGATGAGGTTGGTGGAGTAGTGATTCACGAAGACAAGTATGGTGTAGATCATCCAGTCTTCTATTGTTCTGGGAAGTTAAACAGGTGCCAGTGAAATTATGCCACAATCGAAACGAAATGTTTGCTTTTACATTGGCTTTGCACTGCTTTGAAGTGTATATTACTTCAGCTCCTTCTCCAATTATAGTATTCAGTGATCACAACCCTCTTACTGTCATTGGCAAGATGAAAAACAAAAATCAGAGATTATTAAGGTGGAGTTTGATGTTGTCGAAAACATACTGACACCAGGCACATCGAGGGTAAAGATAACCTAATTGCAGATGCACTTTCGCGTATATAGAAGTAGTATATTGCTTCACGTATATTTGTATACTTCATAAGATTTCATTTTATATAATTTAATTATATGTATGTTTTATTACTATTTAAAAGAACGATTTATTGTATAATTCTTTCTATTCTTTATGAGGGGGTGTGTTATTTGTATTTATTTTGTATTGATTGTTGGCTTGTTCAATGATTAATTTTATGCATATCTGTAGTTTGTACTTAATGTTTATCCAAAATCAAGTTAATGCTGTACCTGAGCAGTGACATTTATTTTATAGACCATAGAATACATAACTAATATCTTTTTGAGCATAGATTACTTATGCAGATCATTTTCAGTGGAACAAAAATGTTTACTTCTGTCTCAATGGAGGATATTAGTTTTTCAGTTGGAAATTTCTGAACTTTTGAATGTTTTAGAGAGGATACTGATCTACATCCTGGCTCAATTATTGTGTCTTAGCATTTTATATAATGTTGTTTACTTGAAAATTATCATTCTTTCTTTAATTTCCAAAGCAGACTAAATCTTGATGTTGTGTTCAGGTTTTTCATTAGGTGGATTTATTTATTCAAATTACTATTCACTGGAAATAAAAAGTGTTCAATAATATTTCTCGATTTGAACAAACGAAAAAACGAGGCCAGTAATAATCAAATTGATCAAAGGTACGCACCGATCCTCAAGAGCTGTAACAAATATTCAAGAGGAACTTCAGAATGGATGCATATTAGATGCTTGAAAGTTCAGTTTCATATTTCCCTAACAAGCCATTTTGTCTGCTATAAATCGCGAAGCATCATTGCTTATATGAAGCAGGCCTAGACTAAAAGGGAACCAACGTCTATAGAGGGGAATCACATTTAGTTTACAAATAATACAGAAAGAATTTGCAGATAGTGAAGATTTGAAGTGAAAGCACACGAACATCCCACTATAAGAGTTATGATGTATAAATGATGACACTTTAGGTTAAAATAACTTGAACGAACATTAGGTAGTTAGGAAATTCCAAGTTTTCACTCTGATTCTTCTTCCACCATAACATTCGAATTTCCGGATAGATTAAATGGACCTAAAAGCACTGAGAAAACTGGGGAAGTCTTGCGAAGGTCAACTACTTTGAAACACTGAAACAGAATATCCTTGGGAACCATCAATTACTCCTAGAAAACTAATACGAGTACTTATGAAAACTGAGATGCAAACAATAGGCACTGATGAAACACATAACCAGCAGAAAAGATAAATCAGAGACTTTAATTGATGATCACGATTAAAGTAGTGAGCTTCACCTGCAGAGAAAATGCATTTACTACAACTTAAATGTAAATGAAAGAAATTTCTAAATGCTGTACATGTTGTCACATTACAAATACAGTGCATGAAACTTGGTGTTGAAACCGTCAAATAGCAAATGTAAGAAATTGAAGAACAAAAATGAAAAGAACCAGGACAAAAACGGTGAATTACAAAAACAGACGACAAGTGTTTACAGTAAACGAGGCAAAAAAAATGGACATCTAATACTGTCGAAGAAAGATCTCATGACAGATCACAGTACTAGGTTTACGTCGAACTTGACTATGCATGTGACCTACCCCAACCAATGGGAAGTTACTGGCTTCTTCTTAAAACATCGAAACCCCATCAGCTAATGAGAAATTAATCGAAAGGCGACATTGTCTTATTATGAAAATTTTTAATAATAAATGTCAACACATACGTAAGCGTCTATTTATAGGTCTTAAGTAATAATATGCCCTTAACAGACTCAGGACACATAGGCAAAATTGAAAAAGAAATATTCTGTACAATTTACAGCAATGAATAACAATTATAAAAATTAGATAATATTACGTACCAGGAGTTACAGGAAATATAGATATACATAACAGTGCTGTATATATTTTCTTGCCCCTTGAGACGGAAATGACGGTTGCTTTGAATAATGATTCTACAGGTCACATGGTATTTCACTTGGGATTATTAATCGTTTTAGGGTTAGGGTTATTTTATTTATTATATTATTTATGTCGAAACTGACAGTCCCTTAGAAAATTTGTAGAGGAAGAGAAGGCTTGGGGAAGGGAACATAAATGAAATTAAATAATAATAATAATAATAATAATAATAATAATAATAATAATAATAATAATAATGACGACGGCTTAATAGAGTGTTTAAGCTTCTGAAACGATCTAAGCGCTATACAACATCACGTTAACACATAAATGCATAAAACAGTTTGCATACTGACAACATAAAACATGCTAAATTATCTCACAAACACTATATAAATAATGAATTATTCCACAAAATAATACAATGAAACATGCGAATGGGTTTACAAATGTAACCTAAAAACACAAAATCAGTTCATAACACAGTTTCAGTCTAAACCAATGACAAATGGGTGACTGTCAGATTTAGTCTTGTTCGTGGCAAAGATGTGTATTGAGCGCACCCTCAAATGTGATTATGGTTTCTTTGTGTCTGTGATCAAGTGGCTCGTCATTCAAAGTAGCAGGACCACGATATGCAGATGAAAGTTATCCATGGGACTTAGTTATTACCGTGGGACAAAGAGACAAAGAAATGTAACAGAAAGAACAGATTTTGCTTTGGATTCTACTGCAAATATGTAGCCAGTGAAGTTTTTGAAGATGTGAGATGATATGATTAAATGAGTAGGCTAAAGAATGGCCAAAATTTGGGATAGAGTGGCATGAAGACTGGGAAAGAAGAGAATTAGAGAATTAGGTGGAGGAAAGAAAGGTATCATTTGAAAGGGAGCATCTAGCGTTGGAGGAAAGGAGGATTGATATAGAGAAACTGGCAGGGAAGGAACAAATATGATGAGAAAGAGAATGGGAGAGAATAAAGCAGTTGAGAGAAATAGAGGAAAGGACGTTAGAGAGGGAAGCAAGCACAATTAGAAGTCAGCGTTAGAAGACCGGAATATGGATGGATAGGAAACATACCAAAAAGTTTAATTACTACCAGATAAGAGAGAGGGGGAACAAAATTAAAACTCAATTAAGTTCAGACGCCAAAATGAGCCCTGTTTGAAGATGACAAGCATTATATGGATCGTTATTTACACAGGTTTGAAAGACATTCAGCTGTGAAGAATGATGAAGCATGTATGATGCCTCGATATCAGCGCATTGGTAAGCGTAATGTATATTAGTGTTTTCCTGAAGAGGTACTCCTTAAGAGATACGAGTTAACCGAGCAAAGGTTCTGCAAAAGGTTTAAGTACAGTATACCAGAAAGGGGCGAAAGGTCTAGCAGACATTTTCCTTAAGGATCAGCTGTTAACTACCTGTGGTAGGGAGTTGTATCTGTTTCTGAGGGAAAGTCCTTAACGAATATATATATATATATATATATATATATATATATATATATATATATATATATATGTGTGTGTGTGTGTGTGTGTGTGTGTGTGTGTGTGTGTGTGTGTGTAAGTGTGTACATGTGTATAACAGAGACCCAGAGAACCCGACGACGAAACAGCGTTAATAAGTGGAAAAGTTCTCAAGGTTGAAATCGTGCAAATCGTAAGGACAGGTCATGTTACAAATGTAAGGAGTGAGTTCACATCTCGACTGATTGTCGCATGATAATTCTGGAACTAATAACTACATTACAAGAGTCCAAGGTACGCGGCGGTCTTGATGTTATTCAGTGGATTGGCACTTGTCGTTTTCCAGAGGCAAAGGTACCGACAGCTAGTCTTCCGTCACATGTCCATAAGGTATGGTCTTAGGCGACAACGGTTATGAGAGGTTTGTGTCGAAGACGAGTCTCGTTAGGGTTGATCAAATGCTTGTTTGGAAATCAATGTGTATGTTACGGAACCGCGTTCCTGTACATTCCCATATATGAATCAACGTTTGGAAATGTCGAGGTCTCTATTCTCGCAACTGGATCAGCTTTTCATTTTACGATTATACAACAGTTGCCACTAGGTCCCTCACGCGAGATTTGGAGATTCTTTGAACCGTGAGTGATATCTCGTGCAATGAATTTGTTCATAAGCAAGGGTATGATGCGTCCGTGAGAGTGACAGCGCAGAAAATTGTGTTCGACACTAAGTAATATTTTAAAGGCGAGGCAAGTTTGTAATTTGTATTTAGGGAAGAGAGAATGTATTGGAAATTTACATCAGGTATGGGTAGAGTATTCTTTCAACTTATTGTACCCCAGAAATTCAGAACCAGTGTCCTTAGAATGCTGCACAAATGCGGTACGGAAGGTCAATGAATGGAAAAGGACGACGAACATTGTGTTAGCCGAATTGTATTGGCCTGGCGTGAATATCGACGTATCACGATTATGTCAGTGGTGCGATGTTTTGCAATAAAAGAGTTGATAAAGGCATACTGAATGAAGTAACACTGCGGTAATCGAAACAGAATTTAGCAGCATATTAAAAGCAGACCTCAATACAGAAAGTACCCGTAAGTACCCGATGTGGGTAAACAAACAGAGATTATATAAGGTCAGAGTGTGCCAAGAGTTATCTGGAAGTCATCGTCCATAAATCGCTGAGATTTTAAGTACCCAAATTTAATTGCAGACAAGAATGTCATAATATTTTTATATAAAACGTTTTAAATATAAGTACGTCGAACTTAACTAAGAAAGGGCAACTCAACAAATGTTCTTGGGTTACATTCCAGGAAAGGGCGTTTCACGCTCTTAGGGGAAATTTGATTAGTGCATCAATGATAAGTTGGAAGAGCTGAAAAAAATTGTTCGTATTGAGAAATGATGCGACCGACACAGGATTAGGAACAATTTTGCTGCAGGAGCAAGATGGGTAAATGTTCCAATTGCTATGCTAGGAAATTGCTGCCTCTGCAGTAAACATCTTCCATGATCAAAAATGATCGTTTGGCAATGGTGTGGGGAAATAGGGAAATTTCACACGTATATTTTTGAGAAGGTAATTTGTCATTGAAAAAGACCACAAGCCTTTCGTATATCTGAATAAAAATAAAGCTGCCAACGCAAGTTTGAAATATTGGGCACTGAATTTACAGCCTTATCTTGTCCGGATCGAGACGATTCGAGAGATATGAAAATATAGGTTCCAGTGAGTTATCTCAACTGAGCACGATTTGCAGATCTTCTAACCATATATTTCTAGTATAGTAAATAATAAGGTTTAGTATGTCTTGCTTTTGTTCATATTCCACGATTTCTAATAGTTAATTCTGGGTTTTGTTGCTGCGTGCAGCGCTACCCGATGGTGTTTTACTTCCGTCTTTAGCTATTTCAAATACCAAGTTCGGTTTATCATGTATTACACAGCGAAGAACCTGCAGTGAGAAATCAGTTTAACTTAAGGTCTTTGGCGGTATATTTCACCTTAAAAGGGTATTTATAAAGCAAAGTCTGTATTATCACAATTCAACGAGTTTTGTCGGGCGAATGCATTATAGCAATACGAGTTTTGTTAGGAACCTGTCCACTTTGCGACAAACATTTTCAGCTATAAATGTATGTCAGATATAAAGTTGCATTCCTTCTTTCTATCCATTGTATGTAATGGAATTATTTTATTGTTTGAATGTTTAATAATTTAGATCTTAATTGTACAGATAGCATGACGTTATGTGACATAGATTTGACTTAGCATGACGTTATGTGACATAGATTTGACTTAGCATGACGTTATGTGACAGATTTGACTATCATAAAGAGTTCAGTTTATTTCAAGTTAGCCATTTTTATAACGAGATAGACAAATTGAATTCATGTATACCTTACATTGTATTAAAGGACGAGTAATGTTCGAGTTCTTATAATTCAGTTAGATTATTCTTATCGGATACAGATTCATGGACGATCCTGGTTATTATAATAATAATCTTGCACAGTAGTTCTGATGAAACGGTTTAATGTGTAACGGAGCAAACACATATGCGCTAATGCATAACGTATCCTTGCATTCGTGCTTATCCGCGTCTAATGTATTACACGGATCTATTTATTATATTTCTAGCTTATTTTGTTTGGTAGTCCTAGAACTACGATGAGTTTCGTGTAAGCCTTACGCTGCTGTCGATGGTGCCGTTGGCTCAGAGGATGGTATCAGTTTTCTCGCAGTGAGGGCTCAAAGCTCGGGCCCAAAGGGTCTTCAGGGAAAGGAGTTCTCTTGAGTGATCTCTTGACAGACGGGGTGGGGTGGGGTGAACCATGTGCGAGAGCTCCTTCACCATTCAAAATCAGCTGTAGAACCTGAAATACGTCGTGACGTATTTCTGGACACCATTACATTTCGAAGTTAGATTTTTGAATCAATATTCTGAATCATTTTAAGTGTGAAATCAACAATTATGTATACCTATTTGAATGTAAATCAATAATGCATATATCCTACTTGTTGATGCGACATCATTCATATTTTTGTACAAATTGTATATTTTAATACCCTGGGTGATAGATGCAAAACTATTCATATTTTTATGTTTAAATTCTTAACTTTTAACTGGGGTGCTACAGTCTAATTGTTTGTTAATGCCACTTGTCTCAGTGTTTCAGTTTTTAGCACCGTTACTTAATATAATTTGTTCGATCAGTTATATTGCTGTGAATACCTAGTTTTGGTTTTAGTCAGTTCAGTATATCACATTCATGTTTGCGGCGGTTGCAGCCTCAAAAACTTTCTGTAATATACCGTATGTCTCATTGTTCAATTTCTTAGTATGTTTACTCTTTAGACTTTGTCTAAATAGTTATGTTATGCTGTATATACATAGCAAATATATGGTTCAATACAATACATTTATTTCAATACAAAGTCGCGAAAGTGGCCAGCATCAAACACAAAGTTTGTCTTTGTTTTAATTATGAACCCATATACTTTGACTTTGTAACATTTGCACGACTGACCTAGGGAATTCTGTCTTTTCACTCTCTGTCTTTCTTTCGTCATCAAACAAGTAGTAATACAGAACCCTGTTTTCATTCACCTGTTTTCATTCACTTTCTTTCTGACAATAACTTGCACCCCTCTTCTACATGCGTAAGAACACACACACACACACACACACACACACACACACACACACACACACACACATATATATATATATATATATATATATATATATATATATATATATATATATATATATATATCACATAGTTGGTATAGTTTTCCTATAGTATGTGCAGTTTCATATTTTTTATATTGCCACACGTTAAAATATCACTTTATGTGATTCTGATTGGTTCAAATAAGCCAATGAAATTATTGTGCAGCATCCTCTTTACTGATTGGCTGGGATCGTGGGAAAACGTTTTTAACCCCACCTTCTGGAATGCTTTGTTTTGAATGAACATTTTTGGCGGCCATTTTTTAACTCGACTCGCGAAAGGAAATCGGAGAAAAATTATCTCTACTTTCTGAATATAGATATGTTGCCCCCACAGGTGTTTGTTATGTCATGTATAATAATATCATCATAAGAAAAATGGCGTAAAACTACAGGACAAGAACAACAATAAGAAGTAAAACTAAGGGTATTGCTTATTTGATAGCTGGTGGCGGGGTGGGGGGAGGGAGACAGTATATCTGAAACATAGATATAGAATCAACCGTATATACAAGCGTGGTTTAAATGTTAACTTATAGAAGTAAATAAAATCACCTCTGTTCACAGAAGAATCTGGATACAAATGGGTCTCCTAACTGACAGAACTTTATCCAACCACAGCATCGTTACGCAGTATATAGATGGGATGCAAATCCGACTCAAAAAGAAATTTGTTTACGTCTTTTGTACAGTCTGTTGTTCCAAATAAGATGCTGCAAATATCCGGTCACAAATGCATTGCAGTAGATGTGGGAATGTTTGCATCCAGTGATCCTATTTCACGTGGAAATTCCAACAATGTAATGTTTAGTTCTGAAAGTGACATTTTAGGGTAAACATGTACTCTAGGCCTACTGTGTACCGTATCAAACAATGTGGCATCACATCGCATTGATCATTCTGTTTTGAAAAATGATTTTGTCGTTATAAAATGTTCTGTTTATTTGGGTGGAAACTTTTCCTTTGATTTATAGTTTGTAAAAAAAGTCCAATCTACTTTTACTAGTTCAACTTTCTTTGGGACTATATTCTATGCACAACAAATGAAAGGTGCACCGTCTGTCAGAATGAACGAAATTATTCGTTCTTCCTTCTATCTAAATAATTTCCACTGAAATAAAAACTATGTGATAAAATGAATTTCAAATAGGTAATGATTAAATATTAAATTTATGAAACTCGTTGAATAATTTTGCTCGCCATGGCTCGTAAAAGGTGGACATTATTCAATATTCAATATTAAATCATTACCCATTTGAGATCCTCTATATATAATTAGATTATTTAGAGATTTCACATAAGTTTAGATGCAAGGAATAAACGTATAAATTATACAGTTTATACAACAGTTTACAGAAGCAGCGAAGTATTCATTTCGTAAAATAAACCGTAACTAGGACTCGGTAACACAAGTGTCAACAGGTGTTTTCACAATGGAAAATTCGGCTGACATTTGAGAAGATCACGTATTAATAAAAAGCGTATTATTGCCCTTTAATCGCTAATATTCACCACTGCGTTCACTCTCAAATCAAAAAAAAAAAAGAAATTCAGATGTTCAAATATATGCATATTATGTTTCCTTAGCGATGCAGAGGTGAACGTTAGAATAATTAGCTGAATTAATTAATGTCTCAGAAATAAATCTCGTATTTGAAAGGGCCTCAAAAAAGGATAATCTATTTAGCGACGAATTGTGAAAAGAATGTGTTTGCTCTGGATCTGGTATGGACTGGATACGCAGACTTTTTAGATTACGTTAGTATCTGTTCAACTTTTCTGTGCATTAATACTTACTATAAAATCTGATTTCTAGCAGATGGGAACATGATCCTGATAGGACCTGAGAATGAATTTGTTTAACTGGATAGGTTGTTAGAATTGCTGGTTTGTTTATTCCTTGGCTCTAATATTTATTTTGTTATTGATGACTGTGGGAATCTTGACAACATAAAGAGGAAAGTGTTATCCCACAAAACTTTTTACGTCCCTGGAGTCAACTCAAACAATATCACGTGATAGTGTTGATTTGTTATTGATGTGTGCCAATAATTGGCGATATAAAGTTCTTTAAAGAGACCAAGGTCAGTCGCGTCACTCGTGTTTTTCGTTCCAGAGAAGATAACTATGGTTGGGTGGATGTATAGAGATGATATATATTTGATGTAATCCAGGATTATTTCTAGTTTAGTATACACAACAGCACACTTCCGAACACCAAGCCCATTTGCTGTGCTCTTAATTCCATGTAAAAATGAACTGAAAGAATCTTATTTCAGACACGTTTAAGAGTATCACTGCTGATAGTTATGTGATGTTCTTTTTAATTGCAATTTACTTTTCATTTCTGTTTTAAGCATTTCCAATTTCCCATCGATAGCGTCAATAACCCAAGTAACTGTTTGTCCCATATGTCCAATTTTGGCCACCTGTCACTTCCCTTTCACTAGCGCATTTGATGGGAATGATGCAGTGAGATAGAAGGCAAGAACTCCTCACAACTGACAATGTTCTTAGATGTCCTGAATATTTGCTAAGTTAGTAGCATCTGCATGCCATTGTTGAATTTATAGAGATCTTTAAATATAGCGTGTCTGTGATTCTCTTTTAAGTCTACCATATATATAATTAATAATTATGGCCTTTAATTTGAAACCTGTAAACTAATAAATATATTGAGAGATTGTGACTTTAGACAGTGCTTCCTTCAGTGTTAATTTCTGCTTAAAAAAGCACCTAGTAGGAAAGAAGTAACAGTTGAAAATGAAGCTTTTTCGTATCAAGCATATATATATATATATATATATATATATATATATATATATATATATATATATATATATATATATATATATATATAACTTCTTCATGCTGCTTGAAATATTTTCTTTCCAATTCCACATCAGAATATCTTTCATACAACGCTTAATCAAAAGTGAAAGTGAATCAGCTTCTGAAAGTACATAATAATGACGTTTATTGTTGAATTCACAAAAATGAAAAAAGACACATTGTAAATAAAATTATAATATATAGGAATAATACAACGTAAAATTACAGGTATTGAAAGATCAGAAGGTAATGATTTTAAAGTGCTCAGTTATATTATTTGTAATACTAAAATTTGTATCTGCATGTGTATGACGGAAGAATATTGGATTTCGCTTGCTCTACAGATGTAAAATAACATGTTGAATGTAATCTGTCTAAGCTAGATAATTCTTTTCCTTTGATATCGGACATGTTTGATACTTTTGGTGAAAATATTTAACAAAATGGTATACAACAAATGTTCTATGAAAGGTTGTACCCTTAAAAAGTAAATTCAACAAAGGCCTATTCATACACCTGGAGAAGAATTTTCATTTGCGTCGAACTTTACTCTGTCTAGATTGTATTGCTACAATAAATGAGCAGAACAGACGAAAACTAGCAAATATGCTAACCTGATGTAGCCTGTTCAAAGTCAAATGTAAACAGCTGTCGATTTCGGTACGATAGAAACAGACGGATATTATATCCTTTACACTTATTGTGCACAAGTGCCGAATAATTCGTCAGCTTATCTCCTTCAAGCAATAAAACGACAAATGCATATTATGCCATTTCATGACATTTAATAATAATTCTTCTAAGGTTGCTAATGATGTATCCATGGAGTAAGACTATATTAATAAAATAAATTTGCCATTCTAGAAAATGAAGGACATGCTAAGATCAGAGTAAGACCGACCCTAAACAGTGTACTCTGGTACGTTCAATATATTCTGACGGATCTGTGTTATTTGCGTTCAAGATTCTATGTGAACGTAGCGTATGTGTCTGCCATTCCGAAACAAAAGAAAACCTTTCTAAAGCGACTACAGTGACTTTATATATTAATTGAGAATCATTGCCTCTCTGAATCGTGCTATACTTAAAGGTAGCGGAGCAAAGGTCGCCTACAGCTACAAACTTCACGTATTACAAAAGACATCTCCACCCAAACCGTTATTGATAATCATTTCAGCACTATATTGCATTCAAGATGTCTTAGATTTAGCACAAAATCATTTCAATTTATTTCTAGCAAATGATAACTTATGTCAGTTAGTAAACTAGTGTCCAAACCCAGATTGTATAATTAAATGACA
>JAECUM010069355.1:0-17570 GCA_016617855.1 Megalonaias nervosa
GAGAGAGAGAGAGAGAGAGAGAGAGAGAGAGAGAGAGAGAGAGAGAGAGATCACAAGTGCACAAAGACCATTTATTAGCGTTCCCGTAACGGTATATTAGCTCTTCACTTTCTATGTTCTTTTCTATTCTAGGACATTGCTATACAATTTCATATCATTGGCCATGAGGTATATTTTTAGTATATTTAGAAGAAATTAAACATGGTAAGGTACCACCATGCTGCTATACAAATTGCTTAAAAACACTTTAGATTTATATTACTTTTATTTTAGTTTGTACATAATTCTAGTTGCAAATATGTACAGTACGCATTATGCCATTTTAACACCATTTTAATGCTACTTTAGTGCTTACATTCTAACCTCGTTTATAGTGCCTTCCATATTCCTTTAAATGTGTTCATCCCACCTTAATATATGTACTACGAATGTATTACTTTTTTATTAGGTTTGTTGCATTCCTAAATGTGATAGATTCAAAGCAGATATGTGATGCATGAGATATATATTTAAACAACAAGTAAATCCTCCTTTTGTAAGCATATATCTCTGAATCATATACTTAATTTATAAATATCCCAGTTAGATAAATTTAGAGAAGGTAAAAGAGAAGATGAAATAGAAGTTGATTGTGAGATATTGTGGACTCAACAAAGATGAATAAGAAAGCTAAAATTACTAAGAAGAAACATACAAAGAAAATAGACGAAGATTTAGATAAATTGAAACATAGAATGGATAGATAGAGACAAAAGTTACATTATCCTTTTATAAAGGAATCATGGAAAGAGTATGTGGTATTGTAATAGATGCTGCCCTTGTTTTCCTGGGAATGTATTTAAACAGTTGCCAAATAGTCCATCCAAAAATTTAATAGGTCTAGTAAGTAAATGTTTGCAGAAGAAATAATTGTAAGGATGCCATATATTCCAGTAATAATTAGTACAGATATCTTATATTAAGACAACATATAGTTTCAGTAGTTATAAGTAATTTAACATTTATCTACGAAATGCATACAAAGGTAGAACAAAGTATTAAAAGATTTTTTTTTAAATGTATTAGTTATCAGATTATTTACCTAATATGATAGTATTAACTGCTAGAATGATTTGAAAAAGCTGGAATAAATATGCCTTTCCTTTGTCTACGCAAATAACGTTTCAGTTTCCTACTTTAAATTTAAATAGCAACACAAATCTAGTGGCAATAATGTAATATATAACTCCAGAAAGTAATTAGACAGATAAAGGCCTTGTCGCCAATTCAACATTAAAATATATGTCTTTTATTCTGTAATTTATTTTACAAATTTCTTTAAGTCTTATTTCTAGTCTTTTACAATTTGTTGACTTAATGCAGTCTGGAATATTAACATAAACACATTTTCTATCCTCCACAATTTATGAATGATCAATGGCTCATAAATCATCGTTTGGTACTATATCTTGGCTTTTGTCATTTTGAAAGGTTAGTAGCTGCTGAGATAATGTTTCATTTTTTTTTTTTTTTTTTTTTTTTTTCTTTTTAATATTTTCTAGATCTTTTGGAGTATGCTATTGATGTAGAAAGTAAATGATATATCCCTTATCGTTTTCACATATATTAGTCTTTTATTTTACCAATTGAGTAATAAACATAATTATCCTAAATTAAAAGTATTCAATGCTTGATTTAGCAATGCAAAAAGAAATTTGGCAGATATTTAGGTTCTTTAGTAGCTTGTTCAAACCACTTTTCTTAATTTATATTTTTATTTCAATATTTAGTGATTATCATCATTTATACAGTTTTTATCTGCTCCCTAACAACTTGCTATCATTATATTCTAGTGCGAACCGGTTAACATTATTTAAACTTTCCCTGTAGTCCTCTTGAAAATCCCTCTTTGCTTTTTGTTCCTATATCTAATCTCATTCCTCTTAGCCTTTTAGTCAAGCATTTTCTAAATAATTTACTTAATGGTTCTTTCTGAACTATATCGTATACTGATGTTTTTTTATACCTTCTTGTTCTTGTGTGTTAACTTAATAAGCTCTGCGTTTACTAAGTTCTGTTCTTATTTACATAGCGAATAGAAAATTCCATCTCTCGTAATAAAGTATTACTAGTATGTTCACATGCTGTCTGTTCTGTTTCGAAATCTCTACCATTTTCGGTAAATTCTATATAGCTTCACTGGTAAGGAATTTAAATAAAACACAGAGAGACAGAAATTAATTATTTTCAAATTATTAAGGAACACATCTTGTAATATAATATTTCCACAAATCTTTGTGTTGTTTTTAGTGATTCTGCAATTGTATAACTTTTTGTTCTGCTACTATACTTAATATTGGGTAATTATTTATTTCATATGCGTTAACAAATGTTTTAAAAGGTATGAAAAATATGTTCCTGAAAGGGAGGAGTTGGAGTATAGCAACATAACCATTTGAAGAACATTTGAGGGTCAGTGAATGTTATATTTGGAGATCTACTGAAGCAGAAGTTACCCTTACTCTCATAAACATTTGTCAAGTGTGAGCCAGGGTTTTGTTGTTATTACTACTATTTTAATTATTTTATATTTAAATTTATTTTTTCGGGGTGGGTATTGATCAAGGGTTTTCTTCAAATAACCTTACTACCAGCTAGCAAGCAGTTACGTTTCCCATAAGGGTGTCAGTGGTCTTAAATTGTAGGTAAATATTTCAAGTACACTGGCTCTGGTAAGGGTCAAAGGTTAGATGGTAATGGTCAAAGGGCAAGAGTCGATGTAGTTAGGTTTTTCACCACTACTATGCCAATACCGGTCTTCAAATGTGCATGAAATATTCTAGGCCAGTGGTATAAGTTGAAGTTCAGAGATTAGTCATAATGTATCAAAGGTTAAGGGTAAAGATCACAAACAAGATTGTTTACTACTACTAGTATTGCTACTAAGATAGAATCGACCAATACTATTCTACTACATGATGTGTTAAACCGTCATTTAATATAAAAAGAAATGACATGGTAATGAACCTTGTCCAATGGTACTTGGTAATCCCTAATATGGTTGAGCTCATTAAAACACGTGCAAGATCCAATTATGATGGTAATTCAACCCAAAACGTTAACAGGTAATGATAAATGTTATATGCATGGTGGTACGTCCTACAAAAATTACGATGTTGTAGGCAGAATTTAGCAGATGCTTCCCTTGCATGAGTCATGTCAATGTCGAGACACATGTCCATAGAAGTGGCTTAATTATACAATCCTGACCGAAGGAATAGATGTGCGCTGATTATGGAATGTGCATAAATGAAGACAGATACGTTTGTATCTTCTAAACAATATCTGGCTATCTAGTCGTGAGGCTCAGATAAACATTTTCTTTTTTATATCAGATATTGGAATAAAAAACATACTTGGGAATTTTCTAACATATATTAAACTACTACATATTGTATGCACAACAATTTGGCAAATAAATTCTAAATTACATTTTTATAATTCTACCTTAACATTTAGAAAATAAAGTGAAAATTCAAAACGTTGTCGAAGTCTGCGTCTGTACTTATCACTTTGCTCAAGATGTATTACGGCTAGTCTCGTCTTACTACACCCCGACAACAAAATATTATTATTATTGCACTTCTTAAAATCACCTTTAAGTGTATTTTCAATACTTAATATTACCTTTAGTTCAACTAATTAACGACTCCCAAAATGTTTACGTTACAGTTAGTTGCTGTACAAGCCCATTCAACATATAGTCTATTTAGAGCCGAGTTCGTCACCCAGCAGAAACAGTTATCATCATTCATCTTTATGATATAATATATTTATCTGAGTGATTTGCTTTACTTTTGTTTTTGTTATGCATATTTAATTTGTATTGAGTGATTCATCATTGTTCATAAATGACGGTAGGAGCTTGTGCCTACCTTACTAACATCTTTTCTGTAAACTATATATATAGCTAATTTTTATCTAGGAGTGTAGATTATACATAAAGATAAATTATCCTTATAGGCAACATGTTTATTTCGATTTGAGTTCAGGACATTTGTTCTCACTCTGGAATTCCTGGTGTACCCGATATTTGCCCTGTTCTTTAACAAATATTTAGTAATAGACCTGATCTTATTTATAATTTAAAATGTTCTGGAAATGAACTTTTGACCCTCATCCTGGTCCTCCTAATGTGTCGTAAATTGTTGTATTAATTTTTCTTACATTAGAATTACTCATTCCTTTCTTAACATCTGACATGGAATCAGTCTTTTAGTCGTGCTCAGTTTCAATTTGATAGGAGCCATTATTTAAATTATTCAATGGAATTAGAAAGTGCTCATTAATACTTTAGCACAAAATCACTATTTTGATGATTGTGAGTTCATTTAGAGACATTTTGGATTATATCATTGTAATACATGAAGACGGTTAGCACATAAACACTATTCCAGGCTAAAGATACATCAACACATCCAAGATTGGATGTCATTCGAAGCATCACTGGAATTCATTCGGAATACTTTATACTTTAGGACTTGTGATAGCACTCTTAGGACTATCTGGGATTTATTTCACAATACTCTACGTTCTTTTTAATACTATTCTTTTATTCTAAGGAAATAAATTACTTGCTAAATTTTACAAAACTTGTTTTGTTTTCGCTCTTTTCTGTTTCTTAGTTTAAGATCATAGAGTCGTAACACTATACCCTGGCAGATGTGTTGATTATCAGAGAAACAGCATTGCCATTTGAATTACCATCCGTCAAAATTTCTGAAAACATGATCATCTCAGAATGACATTAACTGATGCAATCCATTGTATTCAGATATACTTTGTGATTGAGTGTGTTTACTAAGTCAGTAGTGATTACATTTTCTTCAAACTTTCATTGAAAGCTAGTAAATAACGCAGTAGTAATTTAATTTCATGATCTTTGCTTTTGAGAATATGGATGATAACTGACTGCAGAGCAGAGCTGGTAAGATGCCAGTACATATTTTGTAATCACAAAACTGCCTGAAAACAATGACTGAAATCATATTCAAATTTTAAACAAAAAAGTTGGAAATTACATCACTTTCCTGTGAGATGAGGCAACGAATTAAGTAATAAATTTCATCATTGTAATGTATCTGTACACATATTTTGAATTTCAGAGATGCACTGATATGTCAATAATACCGATACATTGAAAGACTTATATTGTAACCTGATAATTGGTTGTCTGTATGACTGACACATCCATACATAATGAATTATACATTATGGTGAGGCTGTTTTGTCTGTGAAATAGAAACGTCCAAAGAAGAACTATCCGTGTAAATGAACATTTTATGTAAGAGTACTTCTTTTCATGTTAGAGTTTTGAGTCGGACCTCATTTTTGGCATTATAGTGCATGAATAAAATTTACAAAATACTACAGACTCACTGTTTGTCTTCCTAAGTAATCCAAATAGCTTTAATTTATGGCTTAATACATTTTCCTGAAATGGTAACTGGTGAAAATTACAAGTCGCTCTTCTGAATGCTTCTGATAGATACATGTGTTTAAATCTACAGAGATATTTCTCATGGTCAATATATTGCAGTGAAAACTGCTTTGAGTGTCCTTATGTCCAAGAAACCATATCCCGTGAGAGATCAGATTCTTAGTACATGTAATTATAATTATATAATGTTATGACCTGTCATGAGAGACCATATTTCTTGAGAAACACGATTAATAATAGATGGATTATATACAATTGGGGCATTTCATGAGAGACTACCTTTCTTAAGACACCATTTTCTTAATGAACAAACTGATATAATGCATGATTTAATGATCTCTTTTAACACATAACATGTGTTGAGAGACCGCTTTTTGTTGGTTGAAGGGGATGTCTCTCAAGACAGGTTTTACTGTATGAACTTTTATCAAATTAAACGACTTCAACCGCATAATGCATTTTGATTCAGTCAAATGACTGAGCATGCTGTTGCATAATATGGTATGAACATATAGCTGTCTCAAGCATTACTTCAAGGTAATCATTAATACATACGACAGTGACGTCTAAAACTATAGAAAGGCACAGTTAATAATCAAATCCACTGTAATTCTAGGTGGTTAAATTTAACATACAGTGTCCATGTTGTTCATAACACCCGATTCAAACTCATATTATGAAATAAAAGTGCTGTTTCATAAGGCCAGCCTAATGTAATTTCAAAATGTGCCCCTCTAAAGAACTAACGCTCTATTGGCTGACAAGGTTAATCCACGATAAGTCCTTTCCTTCCATGATTTTATTCTTTTTAACTGGTAAGTATTTAACCTGTTTCTGATACTAGTAAAGGACTTCACATTTCAAATTTGGTAGCAAAAATACTTGTATTACATGAATAAGATATCCTGTTGACAGTTAAACATGTAAGTGCAGTGAATCAATTGTTTGACATGCCCTTTGACTCTGAACCTGACATCATGGACAGCAATTAATTGAACTTGTCTCAATATCAAAATGTAAACATACACTTAGTTAGGCTAAGGCTTCATTCAGCAATAAACTAAACATCATAAGACGTTTTTAGTGAAAATACCATCTAGATACATCCATGCTTTCAAATATAGTGAGAACAAAATTCGAATACGGTTCTCGGCCCTATGGGTCGGACGCATGGGGTTTGTACCTGATCCATTAGACCCAGTGCATAATAAAACCGCACAGTCGCCATCTGTCCATCCGTCACCGGCCGTCCAACCGTTGCAACATGGGGACCTTTTCGTTGAATTAGTCCAGTCAGCCATGATTTACAGGGATCTTAGTGACAGATTCGTCCGTCTAACCAAACCATACCCTTACTATGAAGGAGACTTCAATGAGAAATCTTTCTGTCTAGCCAGACCCTTCGAGTGGCCAGTACTGGTGATACCGCCAGCTTCCAGTCCAAACATTCGCGAGGCAAACCATTCAGCAGTTCTGGCAGTGCCGGACGTCCATACGCTCACTGCTTGTCTACAAGGGAGAGCTAGCGACGTGTTCATAGGGATGGAATTGAGTCTTCATGACACCTGGTATATCTTTTCCAGAGCTTCAATTAGACCCAGACTGGGCCTCGGCGAAGAGTGAGTGTGTCGAAACTCCTTCAAATCAACCATCCTTCCCATCATACTCAGATCCGACCTTGGAATCGACTGAAGCTTAGCTTTCAAGCCGCCGTGGAGAACATTTATAGGGTGTTGGCTACTTTAGAATGTCCTCCACCCCCTACCGCTACTCAAGACTATAATGCTAAATAATTGGTAGGTCTCTACCATGAGGAAGAGACGCCATCCTTCTGGTTCCTTCCCCAATCGGCTAGACGGAAGATGACTGACGTCTTCAGTACTGATCTCCCGGAACTCGACAAGAATATATCAGTAGTTCGTATATCCCTCGTCTTTTTATAAGGCGGACAAAATGTGCTCCATGCCATGTCAGAGCTGGTTCGAGATGTTGTTCCTTCTTCAGTGTTGGATTTGGCCCCATTTGAAAGTTACAGACTCGACGGAGACAAATGCCAATAGCCACGTTTGGATGGAAACGGCAGGGATTGCTAGGATCTGCTCACCATACCATGGCCAATAGTTTGACGGCTTATCCCAATTTACACCTGATATGACGTGTCGCATGATTGCGATCTACTCTGATCCACCTTGTCATACCTTCCCTTTCCAGATGACCCTTTCTGGGTCACTGTTGTATTTGGAGAAAGAATAGAGGAAGTTCTTAGGCAGGAAGCTCAGGAATTGCCCCTCCATATCGCCGCCCAACCCACACGGGCGTTTGGAACCATTCAGACCCAGCCACTATGAAGGGATGTTAAGCGGCCCTGGGAGAGGCGATCTTCTCAGTCATATGAACACCAACAATGATCCCTAGGAAGCAATCTTCCAGAAGAGGTAAGAGACCAAATGTTGAGCTTACTGGATATCTCTATTCTTTCAGAACGGGGACTGCGTGATCCTGGTCATTTCGGAGGTGCTTCGCGTTTCGTTCATCAACAACCACTTCCCCTTTCCTTCCACTCCCCCTCTTCACGGATGCAACGTCAGATCGGCAAAGGATGCCCTCCTACAACGGTAGATACGGTCGCTCATAATAAGGATATTTCGTATACTGATAGCAAACAACAAGCTGCGACACATAATCGACTTGAGTCGCCTGAACCAAAATTTTGGAAGGAGACGGCGAGATCAATCTGCCTCTCCATTCGATGGGACGAGTATGTCGTCAGTCTCGATTTTCACGTCTCTATCCCCCATGTCACGAAAATATTTCATTTTGCCTACCGCGACACAGTTTATCAGTTCAAAGTTCTCCCTTGTGCCTCAAAACCAGCCCTTGTGCTATTACTAAGATTATAAATTGCGTCGTCACCCTGTTCTCACAAACGTCATCTCCAACAGCGCAGCTGACCTGGTCGACACCCTCCAGTAACACATGGTATGTTCTATCCTACCGCAAGGCAGAAACGATCTTCTCTCCCTTTTATATTATCTGGGCTTTGTAGTGAACTGGGAAAAGTCAGATCTCCGTCCATCCTAGACTTTTGTCCATCTCGGCATGGAATTTGTAACCAACCAGAATCTTCCTCATATTCGCGTAATCAGAATCATCGAAGTCGTCGAGTCCGCTTTCAACAGGACTTGGATTTCAGTGAGAGAGTTTTTGCAACTCCCCGTTTTATTTAATGCGGCAGCAGACTTGATCCCGCTTGGCCATCCTTCCATGTGCTCCTTATAAATAACAATGGTGCCCCTATTCACGTGCCCTCAATCAACAGTCATGATCACACCCAAGATTCGATCATTCATGCATCAGTGGATCATTCCAGTTTCGCAGACAGTGGGAATCCCACTGAAGAAGCCCCAAGCAGAAATAACGGAATATACCAACGCCAGTGCGCACAGGTGGGGTGCCAACCGGTTGTTTAACTTCATTTCCATCAACGGCACATGGAGCGAGAGGGACTGCTTCACACATCAGCATCCTAGAAATGAAGGCTGTCATCAATGCCTTTCACTTTAGAAAAGATGAACTCTCAAGCAAAAGCGGTCCTCATTAGGTTCAACAACTCTATAGTGGTGACCTATCTCCTCAAACAGGGAGACCCCAAATCACCCGACCTGTGTGTTCTGATTTGGTAGTTTCTATGCTGGTGTGACAATCTTTACTTCAACGTACGAATCACATTCCCAACAGAGGCATTGTCTTTGCCGACACTCTATCCTGGAGAGGTCAAGTCCTCCACACGGGATGGTCTCTCCATCAATCGGTCTTCACTCGGACCTTTTGCCACAAGGTGGTTTCACAAGTTACCCACTTTCACCTCTCCAGTCTCAGACACAGGGGCTTGGGCCGTGGATGCACTGTCAATCAGCTGGGAGGGTTATGGGCACTTGTCTGCTACACTCACACGGTCATTATATAAAAAACAACACATAACTTACTGGGCACAACTGAAAGATGATTATGACAGCCCTCTCAGATGGGGCAAGTCCTTGGGCAAAGGTCGACTAGATCTAGTGATAGACCTGCCCAGTAAGATTCCGGCCAACCTGAATCTTCTATAAGCAACCACGGCCACGGGTGTTCCATTCCTGTCCGGACCATCCTGTTCTTCACACTGGCTCTTATCAGGACAGCCTTGCGAGACACCCGATTTAAGCCTTCGATTGTGGATGAGAATCTTGAAAGAAAGAAGGCTCTCTACTCTGAAAGCTTATGAGGGAAATTGGCATGTTTTCAGGGGCTGCTGTCATACCATTAACACCTTCCGTCTGAGTGTCTCCACCCGTCAACTGGCCGACTTTTTCTCTAGCTCTTTAGGTAGAAATAGATGGTCCAATCACTATCAAAGGCTACCGCTCCATGATATTGGATACATTCCAACATCATGGCAGACATGTTTGGGGCATATAAAGACCTATCGGATCTTTTAGCATTTTTTTGGTCTCAATTGACCAAAATCCCTTACTCTATTTCCAAATGGAACCAATCCTGGTAGACAAAATCAGTTACCGTCCGTCGGTCACCAAAGAGTCGTCACTTGCTTGCTCCCTTCCATAGCCAGGTCGAGAACAGCAGCCATGCAATATCCTGTTTGCGCTCTCAAGCACTACTTGAAATTCCTAGAGACAAGTCGTGGCACGAACAAACGCTTCTTCCTTCCGTTGAGAGCCGGGACACAGGATATCACTCCTCAAGCCTTAGCATCGTGGCTGAAGTGGGTTGTAAGCTCGGTGTACTCTGATGTCTTACCAGATCAGAGTCGCCTCACTAAGATTATAACTCAGAAGCTTCTCTGCAAGCCTCGTGTTTGAACACAACGTTTCATTCCGGGATATACTAGAAGCTGTTGGTTGGCATGCAGAGTCGACCTTCTCAAGTTTTTATCTCAAAGATTTAGCGTCGCAGAATAAAACCTTATATCTTTTTGGTCCGGTGGTGACACCACAAACTGCCACCAGATCAAACTTTATCAACTACGTCATAACTAGCATTAAAAACACCACTTACTGTTTTATCTTAGAAACAGAGATTCTGGACACTAAAATGGAAGATCAAGAATGATGTGCCTTGCATACTACCTTACATGATCAAAAACTGATATAGTGACGAGAATAAGTAGTTGCAACATCCTGTTTGCAAAGTATAAATGTTATTCTACAAAATTAATTGGCTTCTCAGATTTGATACGTTTACATGTAATGGGGTAAGAGAATGGAGACCAAAACAAAAGTTAAAAACTGATTAAAATCAACAAAACATGAACATATTTGCAAGCAATGAGTATTATTTTATCGAAATTTAATGACCAAACTTTCACGGACCTTGCTTGTCAAAAGTAACTCAAAATACCATAAGCATTCTATTTTAGCGAATCTTTAAATGTGTCATATTAGCGACATACAATTGTTACGAATTACCGATGAGCAAAATTATATATTTTAGAGATGGCATCACCCTACCTAGCCAAAACTGAAATGGTTTTGAACTATGTGATCAAACCAGATGTGTTAGTTGTATTTCGACACGAGGTATTATCAATCTTCCAAAACTGTGGAATGTTACAAATATTATAGATAAAATATCTGAGCATTTTCTTAAGGTCATATTCACAAGTTTATATGTTCACATCCTTGGTATAACACTGTACCTATCAAATGCTGTCTACTAATATCTCTCCCATTTCCAAAACTGTTTGTTCAGTTACACGCTAATGCTTCTATTATGCATGTAGTTAAGTTTCTTAATTTCAGTGAAGCATAACATGTTAGTAAATAGTGAGTAGTAGCATGTGTAAAATTAGACGCCTGCAGAATCATAATAAAAATCTCGCAACATATATTAAACGTCCAGGCCATTATAAGCTAGGTGTCATACATGATGTTGTGAAACTTGTATTGTCAAAATTTAGAACCGTATGATACTTTCAAAGCATTGTTATCAACATTATAAAATGAAATAGTCCCTTTATCTATTTTATACTTTGTGGACGATGCCTAAATTACCTTTCCATGCAGCCAAAACAACTTTGCCATATCCTGTTCATTGTTCAGCACTGACCATATGAACAGATCCCGAGTTGGGTCATCAAAATCAGGGATTTCTTTCTTGACCTTTTCATCTTGAAAAGAAAGCCATATAATAACTTGCCATAGATAACCCAAACAATTTATCCTACATGTTACAAACATCCCTACCCACTCCAGGCAGAACACATCCACCTCCACCGTGATGTACAGGTCATGATACAAAATCAAGATCATATGTATGAAGCATATTATTAAACAGAAGATATGTGCACATATCATTGTAACTGAAAGGTTACATCCAGTCCCTAAGTATCCATTCCAGTGAGCTACGTACGACACCACGGATGCAAATTCGTACCCCAAGGACAACATAACCACAAGGTTTCATGCAATTCCAACAAGTGGTTGAGATGATGATATGGTAATAGACAAACGAATGGATGGATTGATGGAGGGTATCACAATAAGGATTTTGAAAAATCAAAAGGGCCAAGTTGACATGACATCATCTACCCAGCTAACATCTACCTAATGCAAGAAGATTTGGCCAAGGAATATGGGCCAGTAGCATTCTTTATATGCATTTTTCCATTGTTTGCATGTGTTTTAAAATTAAACAATTCTGCTCTGTTGAATGCACATCGGCATCGTTTGTAGAATATTGCATGGCTTCATGCCAGAACGTGTTCTGTCAAAGTTGTTAAAATTATGTTGGGCATTTGGTTACATAAAGCTGATTAAGAGTTTTTATGCTTTAATAAGCTGGCCAAATTTGATGGAAGATCAATTTTATTTGTACAAATATGAAAACAATTAAAAACTAGGATGACCTCTGTCAGGTTTTGTTGAGTAATGTTTTAGAAGTCGTTTAAAGCATTCTCTGTTTTAGTAATGGTAGCCATATTTGATCAAACATCGGCATCGCTGATAAAACAAATTAAAAGCCCGTAATATAAAGATCCCTTCTGTAATATTTTGTAAAATACAATTAAGCATATATTAGAAGTCGTTCAAAGATTTTTATTTTGCACAGTGGTGGTTACATTTCATGGTAGCTGGAACAAAATGAAAGACATCTGCGTGAGGAAGCTTTCTGACAAATGTTGTGTTAAAGATTGTAGTTTTCAAATTTTTTATTTCATTATTAGCTGCTATTCTTGATGGCGCGTATTCATCATTTTGTATAAAATTAAAAGATTTCAACGTGAATATAAATTATGTCTAATTCTCGAGAGCCTTGTTCCAGAAGAAGTCTTTCAAAGTGTTTGAATTTTTAGAATGGCAGCCACATATGAAGGCAGACAGACATCATTCTTATTAATCTGAAAATGTCAAAATATTTCGATAAATTCTGGAATATGTTTATTGAAAAAAGTCATTTAAAATTCTGGGTTTTTTCTTCTCTTTGATTTTAGTATTAGTGACCACATTTGGTAAGATATTGGCATAATTGTTGTATAAAATTAAAAGTTCTTCAAGCGAGTAAACTGTATGCCAAATTTGGTTAAACTTTCCTGAACAAGAAGTATTTCCTTTGTTTGTATAGCTTTATTAATGGTGACAATAGTTGATGGCAAATAAGCATGATCTGTATACATTTTAATGCTCTTTGTGCCAAGGTGCTCTGAGTCAAACTCGGTTTATTGTTGACGCCAACACGAAGAAAGATTTAGGACCAAGATGCATTTAGGAAATAAAGTCATGTTATAAGATTACTTGTAATCATAATCTGGGTTATTCGTTCTTGCCAAGTATTGTGTCTCCTTTGAGTGGTACTGGTATTCTTACATTATACGTTTTGTGAAGTTTTAAATTACGAATTATTTAAATTAGTCCCTAAGGAGTATTGTTTTACTAACTGTTACAAACTGTTCTACTGGAATGCATACACCTTTAATCCTATTTATTTCATTATTTCTTTAATATGTATTTGTAAGCAATGAGAAGGGTTCTGTGAAGGCTGAACCTATTCATCCATATTCACTATCGTGGGTTGCTTCTCTAGACTTTAGTTAGAGAGACTGAAGATGTATTAAAATCAAATGAAATCATTACATGGCATAAGTATCAAGAACTATTTGTAACTGTGATAAATTTCATTAACATCTGAAGGTCATGTTAATTGTAAATTCATTCAATACGTTGACGCTTAAAACCTATTTCCTAAGCCTGATATAAAATCAAACAAGAAATAGTCTTCAAAGTGTTGACAAGATCAAATAATCACGTTCAAGATCATCTCATAATAAGATATTGGCTAATTAAACCTACGTTACCATGTTTACCCAAACTGTTGACGTACAGTTTTAGAGTGGTAACAAATTAATCTTTTCACAAGCTAGATCACCTCATTAATGTCCATGGATCTTGCTCATTAGCACGATCAAATGAGATCCTTGCCATATAAGCATATTTTCCAAGTATGATATAAACTGCTTTAGAAATGCAACCTCCATTGGCTAAGTAATATTGTCTCCAAACAAGCTCAATTAATCACACATAAGATCACCACATAAATATACGTACATTTCACTCAATCCTAAACTCCAGTTTAATGCTATAATCGCATAATTTAAGTTTTATTGAAACTGGATACAAAATATGGACTTCTGAGTGGTAACAAGCAACTTCTGATGAACAGATGAAGGTCGATGCAGGATTATTATGCCTTTTCCATACCTTAAGTGTAAGGCATCGATACACTTTTGATAAGGTTTGTTAACTAGAACTAAAGTCATTGTGAGAAAAAAAAAAAAAAACATTTTTCTTCTTTCAGTCACAATGAAACTAACCTTTCGATCATGCAATATTTAGGCTTCGTCAACACTCCAGATACAATCCATCAATAAAGCGGGGTAACTATAGATAGCAGAAAACTTGAGTTGCTGTGCAAAAACCATTATCCAAGAGTTTCAATCTTTTGAACCGAAATTGATAGGCTTTGTTCTTACTCCAAGAGCAAACTGACAACAAACATTTGTAACTGTAAATGGTGAACAACTTGTTTTAATTTGGGGAAACCACTGGGTTTTTCTTTTTTAATTCAAGGGGATCGGAGTTTTTACATTTTGAGCCTGTGATAAACAGGGTTCTTTCTTATCCCAAGTCTGGTAACAGTAGAGCAACTTCAGTTACTGCGTACAATGAAAGAGAGCAACACACAGAAGAAATAAATAAACTTCATCATAAAATCATATGTGTCGTCTTGTGGCGGATGTGGAAAAGAACAGCGTAGTTGAACTCCCCCTGCAGATTTTAATGAATTATCCTTCAGCAAATAAATTGCCAACAATAACTGCAATACTAGTGTAACTAAACAGTACTCACTTGAATCTGATGGAAGCTCAGCTCCAGTCGGACCTTGAGATGCATGTAAATGTCTTTTTGTCACCGCTACACCGCTCCATTCCAATCCTTATTCACATCAGTACTGGCAAATCTTTTATCTGAGATGTAGTCATAGTAGTCACCAAGTAAATCTTGTATCAGTAGCCCCACCTCTCTCAGGGTGATATCCTTTACCCCACTTAACTGTTTAACAAACGAATATCAATGATGACGTAAGAATGTTATGATCCATTATTATAATTGTTGTGAACCTCAGACATTATAACTAGTTGGACTTTTATAATCTGTCCGCATTCATGAATAGCATTGTTTATAGATGAAAGGGCAATAATGCTGTAATATCAGTTTATATATATATATATATATATATATATATATATATATATATATATATATATATATATATATATATATATATATATAATGCATAACTGATAGCAAGTTCGCAGATAAGTTAGACAGCTGTTGATACAGTACCTATCAAAAATAGTTTTTACAACTACAGTCGAATGCAAATTGATACAATGCACAATTAATTTGTATTTGTTATTGCTCTCATGGACAGTAAATTGGAATATCTAACTAGAAGTGGACGAGAATTCATCGCCTGACTAGAGATGGTATTCAAAATGTGACTACTTTGTTGAATCTTATTTTATGTTCCTTTTTGTCTGATTTTTCTCTATTTCAAAAATGTGTTATTTTAGCAAAAGACTTTTGTAGTAAAAAGGACAAAATTGGAGACCCGAAAAAGCTTTCATGTCATCTGAATATTGTTGATGTTAAATGAATTAAAACTGTAGAAGCTCTAGAACGGTTATCAACTGTCTATGTCTCACCTACAATTCTTACGATTAATCTTTTTATATAGAAACTTTATTTTGACAGCTTCAATATATGTTTGACACGACATTTTTGACATTATTTATGACAAAACAGCACCAACAGTGCAGAAAAAAATAATTATATCTAATTATATGCCAATCCAAGTGCGAAATGTAAGTATATTCGTACAAGACATATGCCGCCTCTAATATATGACAACTGAAGGAACGTTCTTAGACAACAAGTACTCGTTTAAACTAAGTCACAAAATGTTGAAAATATGACCTCGCAATGGTGCTCTAATTTAAAACATTTTATCAAGCCTAGTTTCAATCAATGAAGTCCTGCAAAAATTACCACGTGGAAACAAAACTTTTGATGTACAAGATGTGAAGTTATATTTCATGATGTGATGTAAAGTTACATAACATGATATAAAGGATGGAAATATGATAAATCTATATATGTTCAACTCCATGCTAATGTCTAGGACATAAAATGTCAAGATTAAAATGCATAAATTAACAGCTTTGCTCATAGATTAATACTGACAAATTATTTAGAGACAAGCATTCATATGTTTCCATTCGGTTCAATAAAGTATACACGAAAGTTGAAAATTATTTTTGTTATCTTTATACTGCTTATTTATACTTAGAGAGCTTTAATAATGGAAGAGACTACAATAGTTTACGTTTTTGTTTAACCTTGCTACATATTTTTAAATAATGAGAAAGCTACAACAAACCTTGTAAACTTAAACCCTTTCGTTTTAAATAGTTTCAATTGAGTATTGAAAAATACAAATTGCAATGTTTGATATGCTACCATCAATTGCCTTAGGTCCATAATTTCATAATGTTATGTGTCATTCTGTTAAATATGCACATGAACTTGTATATCATTAGCTGGTATATCATTGTATATCATCATCATAACATTCATATATTACTAAAATATATGCTGATAAAATAAACAGGAGTGAAAGGGACAGATTGAGACATACAGACTGATATACAGAGAAAGCACACAATCACAGTATTCGTTTGAATCGTGCTATTGTTTTTACTTGCCAAGATTTACATAACCCTAGATGAATATTGTAACAAAGATTCCTCTATAAGTATTGTATAAAGAATTTGTTAGTTATTTTGTTTTTTAATTTTCGAATTCTGTTTTAGTCTAATCATATCATTATCAAATTGTACAAAAGAAAAACACTTAAAAAATTTAACTTCACTGCTATCAAGTTTACCAACGTACCTTTTTATTATTGTTCCTTCTCTTCTTGTTCAATAAAACGATCAATACACTTCTTGGGGAGACCTAGTAAATTCACATACGAAGTGACATTAATCAGAAAGGGCATCAGTTAAAGAGGTAGCATATAATATAATTATAAAATAGACATGTGTCCCTTACTTTTTCGCTCACTCCTAAAATCAGAGAGGACAATGAAATTCAATATGAACTTGTAGTCAGCAGATAGCTTTAAGAAACTGAAGAGATCATAAAGACGTAAACAACATACTTGCATCAAGACGAATTGAATAGTTTAAATGTTGTGAGCTCTTAAACATGTTTCAGTGGAGGTGTTTCACCACATACGTGTTATCTCACCTCATTGTCCTGATGTCTAGATCACAGTGAAGGAAAAGCAATTTTGAATAATTTGAAAATCTCTCTCTCTCTCTCTCTCTCTCTCTCTCTCTCTCTCTCTCTCTCTCTCTCTCTCTCTCTCTCTCTCTCTCTCTCTCTCTCTCTCTGCATATATATATATATATATATATATATATATATATATATATATATATATATATATATATATATATACATATATATAT
>JAECUM010069357.1:0-19107 GCA_016617855.1 Megalonaias nervosa
ACCCTAGACCAAATATCAAGCCAGAAATGGCATGTAAACTCCGTAAACCCTGATAGAAACCAACTGTCATTTTTCCCTATTAGTTGCTGGAAATAGACCGTCAAATTAAATCACGTGATCAGTGTTGGAATGGTCTCATACGCTATCTATATAAGTGCCATTTAACGTCAAAGCGTCTCAAAATCTGTTTTGCAGTTCTAAAAGAGGAAACAATTGGACCTGCATGGTCACTTATGCGTCCTTGACATACCAAATAAATACTTCCTTTGTACCTAAACTTCAACTTAATCAGCAAGTTTGGAATCAAAGCTTTTGAAGCGTGTCCTTGTAATTTGTACTGATTATAAAATTATTTCCTGTTATCTGAACAACTTCAGTTTGTGACACTCTGACCAAGCGGATTCACTGAGCAAAATTATAATGTCTGCCATTAGTCACATATGTTTGTGTCCTGCATGACAAGCAATATATAATTCGCATAAACCAACATGTTTATGATTAAAATACGCACGTGTTGCAGGAACCAAACATCAGTATTATGTTAACACTTTTAGTAATGATTTCCTATTATTGTTGTTTTTTGTTGGGGGTGGGGGTGGAGAAGGGCGGCGAGAGGCGTGTCCAATTTGAGTCTCTATTTGGAAAGAATGAGCAAAGAGAGCAATAGAATACATGAGATGTTCATTTCGCAAGAAAGACAGCTAATAATATCAACAGGGATTACATTTTCGATGTTGTGCTTTAAGAAGAAACTCACTTAAAAGAGCATAAAGATGGTCTTGAATTTTGAGTTACAAAAATACGGTTATTTCCTGAATCTATATGGTTACACATGTGACATGCTTGGGGGGGGGGGCAAAAAATATTTATTGTTTAAAATTATTTTTGTAATTTTGTTTGACTAAACTTACGACATCGTTGTCCGCCTTTGATAATTCATGTTTTGTTGATTGAAACATGATTCATACATTCCTAATATGTTTGGGGGCCTTTCTTGCGCGTTTTTCTGTAAGCAAATTATTTGTCAGATAACTTTAGCCAAATGTTTAGAAGTTCTGTTATTATTCCTAAGTCTTCATTTCAATCAATACAAAAATAAGCCCTCTTGTCCCTGAGATCATGCCATGTAAACATTCCTGTCCCCCTCAGGTATATATCATTTTATTAACATAACTCATGACATGATACCTTTGAGTCATCTAGTCCTCCACAAAGACTTGATGAGTGTTTCTCTTTGTCACTACAATTCCTCGAGAACTTTCCTTTTCATTGTTATATGTGACAAGTGAAGCTCCAAGTGGTTGTAGAGTGCAATAACTTGAATGGCATAGCCTAGAACCCTGTCCCACTGTATTAATGAATGAGTTCAATGCCACTCGTCTGCAAAGGATAGTAGTAATTCATATTTAAGAAAATATTATTTCATATCGATCTATTAATCTAAAAGGAGACGAAAGTACTAGGCTCAAATCTCAAAGATCACAAAATGGTCACGGTAGGGTCATCACAAAAGTGTTTAGAAAATATCGGTCTCATTTTACCCTCCCCCAAACTACAAAATTCTAACAGCTCTAAAAATTTATCTGCTTGCAAAATCTAATTCTTCAAACACGGGTTTCCAAAGTTTTTACCTCCTTAATCTTTAGCCACAGCTAGGATTCCATTTAGAAATGAGCCGCATAAAATTTTTATGGGTAACTCTAAATTTAATTAACATGTCTTGTGCAATATGTACCTCTTTTGTATCAAGCATTAGTATGAAGTATTGAATATGTATTACCTTAAACGTCGTCTGTGCTCCCTGTACTGCTTTTGTTGCTTACTTTATGTTTAATGTTTTGCATCGTAAATTATTTGCATTACTTCTTAATTTTGCCAAATAAATACTACTTTTACAACTCTCTTGCTAAACGTTTCAAACAATAAGCAAAATACTCTTTATATTTGTCCAATGAGTAAAAATCATTTTCATTTGCTGCATTTGTTTTATCTTAGTGTGTATTTGCGTCGTATGAGGAGAGTTTGTACCTACAATGAGCTTACTGCCGTCCAACTTCCAAATTTTGCTCACACTGGAGTCCTGTATCTAACACAGGTGGACCAAACATACGATGTATACTAAATCTGATGATGAAGATACTCATTTCAGTGTACATATACGGTTTTAATTTTTCTCTGCGTTTGAAAAGTTTATATATGGTAAGTTAAAGTCCAACAGTCTATGCAACGTTCATTAAATATGCGTTATGTTACATATTACATGTGTATATTACGAACGAAGTTCAGCTTCAGCGGTGTACGGTGATGAATAATAATAAAGAAGAGTCGTATGATAAAAGACACATCACAGAATTCATTGATTCAGCAATATAATTAATATAAATAAGAAAGAGCATTAGTCCTAATGCTGATCCTTGTGTAATTTTTTTTTAAAGCTAAATTAGGAATTATTAATTGCAACAATTTGCTCTCGACCGTAAAGGGAACTTTTGAACCAGTCCAGTAAATCATTGCTTATTCCATGTTTCCATGTTTCCTTAGTTTAAATAGTTGGCCATAGTGTAGCACTACATAAAATTCATTAAAACCACAGAACACAATACAAGTGATGTCATTCATTTCTTTCGACAAGCATAGACATTTATAATAATTGAAACGCTTAGGAAAGAGACGGTAGAAAGTTTGATTGGTACTTACAGAAAATATCCTTTTATGAAAGAATATGTAAACAAATATATATTGGATACATTCGAATATGTTTCTAATACAACTTAGGAGTGATATAGGTCTATAATTTAATGGTATGACCGCATCACCGTATTAAATACTGGCATAAAATTAGCTAATTTTCACGAACTTTGAAGGACAATAACTGAAACTGTATCCTCACCATATTATGGCTAATGAGATCGAGACTATTATTATCTAGTATGTATTGCACGTTGTTCGCGATCATGATGATGATGATGATGATGATGATGATCAATTCAAGGCACTTATACGGTTTAATACAGCCATGGTAATCTTTTTCAGTACCTACAAAAAGTTCTTATATACCCTAAAATTATGATCAGATAGTCTAATTTAATTTTTTGATCGTTGAGAGTGTCTCGAAGCAAGAGCCAAGCAGCTCCATTTTTATGTCTCTCTATGCTTGTGCATCAGTCTATTTGGCATTTTGATATTGCAAAGGTAGCATTCTTCTTTGTAGATTGCATTTCAATAATGAACTACCTGTTTGTTTCCTAATAATTCCGAGGATTATTTGTTTTATTAAATAAAGATTCGTGTTTAACTTATTGCAAAATCTTGGATGGGCTTCTTTCATTATCATATTATTCACTACGTCCCTGAGTTCCTTGTCCTTAATCTAACTTGCAGACCTCTCTTCCATGTTAATGCAGAGAAATAACGAAGACAAGGAAATACAAATGCAAAGAGAAAGAAAAAAGGGAGATGCAATTGAAATGAAAAGAATTAAAACTGGCAAGCAGAGCACACACCACACACATCCCACTCCATTTACGCAAGAGTTCAGGTTGTCAGAAATAACAAGCTAGTACCCCCTTTTCAGGATAAAGAAGCTGATAAATAATTTTGTTATTTTGAGAAAATTGCTGAAAACTTGAAATGGCCAAGATAGCATTAGGTATGTTATTACAAAGTGTACTTCTTGGCAGAGCTCATGATATCTACATTTCCCTCTCAGTACAACAGAGTGTTGATTATGATATGGTTAATGAATATATCTTGAAGGGTTATGAGTTGGTGATGTTCAGCCAAAAAGGTTAATAAATATTATGATAGCCTCAAACAGCTCATATTAGTTGAAGAGTTCATGAAATCCATCCATATTAATGTCAATATCAATCCAGATGAGAAAAAAGTGGAATCTTTGAAAGATGTTGCTTGTACACAAGACGATTATTCCTTGATGCACAACGTTTCATTTGTTAATATGTTTTCCTCTCAGCAGTTTGAGGGTTTCGAAATCTCAGTCTGTCATAATATTTAGAAGTCAAACTTCTAATAAGACAGATTAGAAATCCTTATCTCTTCCTAAGTGATTGTTATTTCTGATTGCTACAGATTAAAAAGTAAGCAACATAATCAAGACACAACTATTACAAATGTTCTTATTTATAAGAGATCTATGTCACTTCCTGTATTGAAAACAATACATTAGTTGGCTCAAACAAAACCCAGTCTGATTTTATTATGGAGAATTATAAACCATTCATGTCGAAAAATTATGAAGGTATTCATTGATTACTAGTCAATGTCATAGCTGGAGATAAGATGTTTTCAATCCACTTGTAACTGACAGGCCTTGTTTAAATTAGAATGGTGATCTTGTTGAGATTGACATCTTCGACGTATACCCTGATTGTACAGTTACTAGAGCTATGACAAAAAATAGCTCTTAAAAATGATGTTGGTCAGAAAATTGTTCATTTACCTGACAATTGTATTGGTCAGTTTGTTGATGAGGTCACATTAGTTCCTGGGGTTGATCCTTCCAGAGGTACCTATCACAGTGATCCTCTCTTTGCTACTAATTTTTTTTATTCTAATCAGGGTAACAAAGACAATCACTAGTTATCGAACAGAAACAAGATCCTGAGATGTCCTGTTTGTTTCAGATGATTATTTGCAAAACTGAAGCCACAGAAGTAACAGTTTGTTATTTTGTGAATATGGGATCCTTATGAGACACTGGATACAATCTCATGTATCCGCTGATGACGAGTGGTCATTGAACTATCAAACGGTTGTTCCGAGGTCATGTAGACAGGAAATTCTTAGTCTAGCCCATGACACTCCTTTGGCTGGTCATTTAGGAGCCAGACTTATCACAAGAACTTGAATAATTTTTGTTGGCCGAAGATTAAATGTGATGTTTCTAAATACATTAGATCTTGTCACACTTGTCGATTGTAGGAAAACGCAATCAGATGATACCACAGACTCATCTTTCAACCTATTCCCGCATTTCACGAATCGATTTGCAAATTTGAAGAATATGATTCGGTCATACTGCTTTGATACGGGTAAAGATTGGGAAAAGGGTGCAACAGCATCGTTGCATAATTAATCATCTCAACGAAGAATGTTTGAGAAAAGAAATTAAATATTTGCTGGAGAATCATTGCATAGAACCAAAGTAAACGTAACTGGAGTTCGCCATGTACTCTTCTATCGAAACCAGATAATACTTTCGGCATATTAAGAAAATGTGAAATATGTCATCAAGTCTGACGTTTTGAAAGAATTCAAGAAAATTCCACTCACGTATAGAACCATGGAAATTTTGGCATTTTTAACTCCAAACGGACTAACCCTATAAAGTGATGCCATTTGGTAGGAAGGTTCTCATTGAACATTCCAACGTTTTATGAACATGATAACATCTGGTTAAAATAAATGTGGGCCTACATCGATGGTTTCGTCATTATCTACAACACCCGAAAAGATCACTTGGAAACCATTCGGAAATTCTTTGATCTACTGCGTGATACAGATTTGACAATTTAAGTCAAAATATGAATTTTGCAGTGTTTGTGTTACATTTTGGGGACATATTTTGGGACACGATCAAGTTAAGTTATAGAAGTTAAGGTTAAAGCTATCTCTGAATTCCCAGTGCCTATCAGTAAAAACAAAACTGATGCTAAATTTGGGTATGGCTGGAGACTGTCGGACATTTGTTTAGACTTGTCCAAAATTGCTGAACCCTTGACAAATTTGTTCAGTAAGAAATCCAAGTTTATTTGGTCTGATAAATGTCAGGAGGCTTTTGATAAATTAAAGGCCATAATTAAAGGCGGACCAGATCTTTCAACTCCTGATTTCAGTCAATCAGTTAAAATGTACGTTGTTGCAAGTGATGTAGGGGTCGATGGAGTATCCCGGAACACTGTATTATCGCGGTACTTAATGTTCTTATCGGTACATATTATAATCGTTTTGCTATTGCTGCATACTTATAATTTGTAAAGTTTCCATGACTTTCCCTCTTTCAATTCCCATAAAAAAAAAATATTTGCCGATCGAAGCGCGTTAATGAAATACAGTATATGGTGACTGGCCCAGATTAACGTACCATGGGGGAACTACTGTATATTATCGCGGTATTGGCCTAACTTAGGTATATTAGCACGGACGTATTGTAATAAACATAAATTGCAACTTACCTATGAGAAGGAATGTTCACGCTTGCACTGGCAGAATGTTTCCACAAAAAAAACGAAAGGATCTAATGATCAAATCGAACACACAAATGTAATTAAAGTGAAAATCCATGAACAACAATATTGCAAATTAAAAAACAAATATTATTTAACTTTACATGAATTTTAAATGTAATGTGGGCAAAGAAAAATAAATATACAAAAAAATTTATTATTATTATTATTATTATTACTATTATTATTATTATCATTATTATTGTTGTTGTTGTTGTTGTTGATGATGTTGTTGTTGTTATTATTGAAATATTATTGAGTTCAAGAAAGATCAATTGTTATTTTATTCTTATTTACGTACCAGAAGTATGATCATAACCAAAATGTTGTAAATTTTTGTCCATCTTGGCTACTATGGAATGAAACTGCAAGCTTAACCTTGTAAGGATATGTATGTCACCATCAGTATATGACCTAAAACCATCAAACACCAGACGAAACACTGAATATATTTCGTAAGCGAAGCCAATGCAGGTATAGCAGGTTCGACTAGAGTTTTTTTTATGTGATGATCAACGACATTGCATGCACTTTACAAAAATTGTTCATTCTGTTTCAATGTAAACTTATAAAAACGTTGACATTTTAGAGGAAATTGTACTATATGGAATTTGCGTCCTTACTGGCTACAGCTTTACATTTGTAAGCAACCGCTAGACGGCGCGTGACCCAAATTAATCGGAAAATCCCGTTTGCCCCGATAACATAGAGCCCATCATAATACAGCGTTGGAGTATATTTATTCAAGGAGACAAAAATAGCGTGGATCATCCTATGTGTAATTTTTATAAACAATTAACCAAGCACCAGAGAAATTATTACACAGTCGAGAAGGAATGTTTGGCTTTGATATCGGCAATGCAACACTTTGAGGTGTACATTAATTAAGCTCCTCCTCGGATTATAATGTTCAGTGATCCCTTCCCCATTATTTTCACTAACAATGAAAAACAAAAATCGGAGATTGTTTAGGTGGAGTTTTGATGTTGCAGGAATGCATCATTGACATTGGACAAATCAAAGATAATCTGATTGTAGATGTACTTTGTATAGAAGTAGTATATTGCTTTATGTATATTTAGTGTCATTCGTAAACCATCTATGTAATCTTATTATAATACGATATGTATATTTGCCTAACATGTAAAAGAAATCTTTCTTGTATAAATCTTACTTTTCTTTATGAGGGGAGGTGCTATGTACATCTATATTGCGTGCTTAACTTCTGTCCATGCATGTATATTTTAATGACCATTTGTAAACAACACATTACATAGCTTATTTTCGTCCTTAATTGTAAATTATATTTTGAGATAATAATCATCTGTAAACAACATGGTTACTTGGATCAGAGTTCAGGACATTGGCTTTTCCCTTGGAACAAACATGCTCTAGCTGATGTTTGTCAGGTTGTTTGCTAGCATTTAAGTAAACATGACCTTATGTACAAGTTTCATAGGAAAATGACCCGCATCCGGGTCCATTTAATGTGTCTTGGGAGTTTGTATAAAGGTTGTGATCCACAGAATTATTTATTCCTATTTTAGCATCTGTCTAGTGGAAGCAGTCGTTTATGTGTTGTGTTTTAATTTAAGAGAAAATATTTATTTAAATTATTCATTGGAATTGCAAAGTACTCGTTTACTTTTTGATTAAATCACTATCTTGGGAATATTGTGAATTCGTTGAAAGAAATTCTGGATTATATCATTGTGATAAATAATGAAATTAGCATATCAGCTCATTCAAGGCTATAGACACATCAGCACATTCAAGGCTTTAATTTATTTCGAACGCTCTGTGCATTTGGACTTGTGATAGACCTTTGATAATTATTTCGGATTTAACTGACAATACTGCAATTTCCTTCAAAAGTTTCACTTTGTGTTCACGGGAAATAAATTATATGTTGAATTTTACTAAACTTGTTGGTTTTGCATTTTTCTGGTACATAGTTTAAGAACATAGAATCGTAAAAGAATGAAGTTAATATTTGCATTTTTGTTAAATCAAGAATCCAATAATAAATTTGCATTTGATTAACATAGAAAATCTCATTTTAGACTCTGATATATATATAATTCTGTAGTTCAATTAATAGCTAATTTATTACCACTCAATCGAGAAAAGTAAACAAATCTTAACCTGAACTTCTTCCTAATATAATATTGTAAGTTATAAATTTGAGAACCGGAATATTTTCAATGCATTGAGTTTACTTCAGTCAGACTAGACCAAATACGGTACAGTATGTAGTACTTCAAACACTTTTAAATGTTGAAAGTTCCCACCCAGTCCTCCCTACGACACTGGAATAAAGTGAACAATGATGATCGTACTATCAATTTTTTGCATAGTTTTAGAAAAGCACACCATAAAAAATTAATCAAACCAAAGAAAATATGGTTTTTTTTTATGGAATTCTGAAACATTCAATAATTTATTATCAGTTGAGAAACAGCAAAAATTAATCTTAGGTCTGACCATTTCAAAGATTATTTGAAGAACTTTCCAACATCATGATGTGTTACACTTGAAGAAAATGCATTTCTGTAATTCCATTATTGTCATAATGACGTGCAAACCAGATTGGACATTTTTAGGATACTGCGTGAAAAGGTCTTAAGGGAACTCAAGTTTACGGATGCTCCATGCGAAAGTAGGTATGTCTGACTTAAAAGCATACAGATTTACTATTTACTTCAGATTCACGACTCCTTCCATAACTGTTCGACTGATCTTTGGTTTACTCTCTCTCTCTCTCTCTCTCTCTCTCTCTCTCTCTCTCTCTCTCTCTCTCTCTCTCTCTCTCTCTCCCTCTTCTATGGTCATGCAATCTAGGGAGGTTATTTATATGGCGGATTTTTCGTTACGCGATCAGCTGGTGTTGGTTGTCTCCCTTACTAGGAGCACTTCGTTTGATATGGTGGATAACTGTCTTTAACGGTACAGGCACCAAGATTTTGAGAGGAAAATTCAAGTTATTGTATGGAAATAATCTCTATGAGTATACTGAATGTTTTGAAAAGAAGTCTTCATTAATATATTTCAAACTTTTTTTTTAGTGTGTAGTACGTCAAGTACTACAAAAATAAGGCCCTAAACTTTATGACTGCATAAAGGAAATAAAACGTGTTTTTCCGCTCAGCTGAGGGAGGGATCTCTTCGAAATATCCGGACGTAAAAATAGTCATGATATCCAATCCTACTGTCAAACATATTATGTTAAAATACATTTCCTTTTTCGTCATACAAATTTGTCTCTTTCAATAAATACTAGATAAACACACGGAAAAGACTGCAATTACATTCTATTTTTGAAAAAAAATATTTTGACCAAAATATGCCGTATGAACTTATAACTTAAAATAAATTCGATTTATAATAATAATAATAATAATAATAATAGTAATAATAATAATAACAATAATAATTTGTCATAACTATTTCGTTCTTCATTATCAACAAGTAGCATTGGTATCTGTACATACAAAAAAGATTCTAATCAGCTGTCTTGGCCACAAACAGTTCTAACAAGATGAGTTGCGGCAAAGAATGTTGCTCAAGGGTACTCGAAATAGCACGTCGGCACGCAGGCTGGAACTCGCGACCCACTGCCTACAATTCAGGTGTTTTATTTACTGAATTGGTCGTTTCCGGTTATCCCTGCTAGATCACTGTCAAGGGGAGGGGTGTGCCAGAAACAGCACTGCAGAGTTACGAATTAGTGACTTAATTTGTCCAGAATTATACAAGGTAATTAGCTAAACACTTCAGAATACAGCGATATAAGTATTGCTTAAACTGACATGAAGTTTAATGAATTTCTAGTGTCTGGCAGGGTATTGCATTATTACATTAGTGGTGTAACTAAGGAGTGTTTATATATATATATATATATATATATATATATATATATATATATATATATATATATATATATAGAGAGAGAGAGAGAGAGAGAGAGAGAGAGAGAGAGAGACACTGAACAAAACTGGAATGGATATTAGTAGGGAAGCCTGAAGATACCTACCGTACAAGCTGTTTTGTAATGCCAAAAGCAAAGGTCACGTTTAGGTTGGATAAGGGCAGACCTATTAGGTTAACGGATGACGTGAGTAAACACATTCTTGAATTATGCACAACTTCTTAAGCACCGTGCTGTAAGCTCAGAAGGTATACTTTTGCCTGTGAGCCAGGTTACGGTAATAAGAACAAGCACACCTAAGCCATTTATGATAGTTCATGTCTTTTCTGGAATGTTAATGGTATTTCTGCAACAGTAAACACCAGGGAACGATAGCTAAATTATCATTGTATAGTATAATTGGCATTTGTGAAGCATGGACGGCAAAAGTGACTAACTGTGAAAGTATCTTCACGGTTTTCAGACTTTTTGAAAATACGGCAATTAGAACTAGTGTATTTGGTAGAACTGATTGTGGAATGTCGGTCCATGTATTACAAGAGTTGCATCCCTTTGTGTACTAAGCCTATAATAATTATCTAAATATAGTCTTTGCCGTTTATTTTAAAAACAATTGATGATAGTAGAGAGACCTATTGCCGCGTATATATTCCCATATAGATGTCGAAATACTACCAAGACAAAAGCGATTCGAAATTGTATTGATGAAATTATCAACAAGTGTTGTTCTAATGGACATAATATCTCATCTAGTTTTTTTAAATGCATGGTTCGGTGAAGAGCAAGACTTTATCGTTGATGATGATTCAAAATACCTCCCATTCTAATATTACTATATAAAAGACCCTGTCAGTCCTATGCGATAATCAAAAGATAAAACAGCAAGCAATTTTGGAAAATCTATATTGTCACTCTGTAGTTTATTAGACAGGCATGGTCTTAATGAGAGAAGATTTAATGACAAAAATGTAGAATTTCATTTAATTTCACATCAAAGTAAAAGTGTCATAACATGTATTGCTGTTGCCATAGTAATTTTTCCCATTCATTACAGTTTTCAAGTATCAATAGTAATTTTTCCCATTCATTACAGTTTTCAAGTACCAATAATAAATTTTCCATTCATCACAGCTTTCAAGTACCAATAGTAATATTTCCCATTCATTACAGCTTTCAAGTACCAATAGTAAATTTTCCCATTCATCACAGCTTTCAAGTACCAATAGTAAATTTTCCCATTCATTACAGTTTTCAAGCACCAAAAACAGACGATTACGCCTATTATCATATTTAATGTAATTTCAAAACTTCCAGTGAGCTTGATTTCTGAGATTAATGTAACATTCTAAAAGGAGAAAAATGGGTAAGTGGAATGATAAATTATTACATCCCAAAGTTACGGATTGGTTTGTAACGTTGATGAAGAGTGATAGAATGGCCATTTAAATGATGCTGTTAAAATCTTATTGAAATATCTAATTATGCTCGTTTTATCATGCTATGTAGAGATCTTATATCTGTAACACAACCACATTTTTTTAATGAATGGTTATTTTTCATTAAAAATGGCTTAAAGCAATAATTTACCGTTTACATAAAAAGTAAGTGAACATCCCTCTCCAATGTTACAGGTAAAATATATTTTAAAAACTATTAAATAACCCACTGATAAAAATGGTCGTTGTTTAAAGAACAATTGTATCAACATCAAGATGGCTTTACGTTAAATTGTTTTTCCAATGATATGATATATGCTTGTAAAGTTGACTGTCATTGTATATTATCAACACCAACAGTTAGCAAAGGCGTCCAAGGTCCGACAAGGTAGCTCAAGAGTGATTAGCTAAGCAAACGCTGTGGCAAATTTACCTACTAGTACCAAGGAAGATTTCCGTTCGATGGTTTGATGTCAATACACATAAGAAAGCTCACCGGGCTGATCTTTTATTTCTTCCATATGATCGTGTGGGCGGATGTAACATACAAGTATGCGTTAATCGTTGTTGATGTTGCCAGCAGATACAAAGAAGAGGAATCGTTGACTTCCAGTGATTCAGCGAGCATGGCGGACGCGGATAAAAGTATTTGCACACATGGACCGCTAACGAAGCCACGGCTGTTGCATGTGGACAAAGGCAAAGAATTTCTTGGAGCTGTTTATGCCTTATTAGCAAAACATAAGGTGCGCATTCGTGCTGGACATGTTAGTATATATCACAACCAGGCTATCGTGACACGATTTAACTTTACATTTGCGCAACACAGCACACACAAGAATTTTTAATGAGGTCTCGGACCCGGAGTGCTAGCACTCTAGAACAATCTCGCGAGTGGGTGGCACGACTTTCATCAATCAATACAAGCCCTAAATAATGAAACCACAAGTACAATTGCATTAAAACCTCTTTAATACATGTCAGTAGTGCAACAGGGATCGCGAACTTGGACATCAGTAGAGCTAACAGCTCCTTCACAAATCCAGCAAATGATTGCCTGTGGAAAACTTGCATATGACGTCATTACTTACAAGCATGCATCTGCAGGGGAGGAGAGCTGTTGTCGGACAATATAACCTCAAGCGATTTAAAACAAAAACAAAAAACACTTCAACTGAATGCTAACCATAATGCAGCATTGGTGGCCCAGTTTGACCGTCATATCTGATTACAGTGTGAAATACCGCATGGGACTTGTTCAGCTACTTGGGTTGTATCGTGAGATTGTCGAATCGTCTGCATGCCTTTATTCCGAATCAATACGTTAACATCTATGTCAGGATTACTGATGTAAGTAACCTGCACAAGAAATTTTTCTGCTACAAAACGTAAGTCCACCTCGGTGTTCTTTTTACTTTATATGCTGGTCTTGATTATCAATTGCGAGATGCTACGTAGACGACAGTGCTCATCCAAAACATCAATTGTCATCATTGTTTAAATTCATTACTGCTCGCCGCGGAATACGTGCTGGTCTTGGAATGTCACTATCCGTGGACATAATTTCAAGGGAAATTATGCAGTTGAACTTCCACGCGTCTATTTATGTTCCATTCTGATCTTGCATTGGTAAATTTTTGCAGTGTCTCAAGAATTTTTGCAAAAGTGTTGTCGATTTTATCTTTAATAACCTCAGTATTACACGAACACCGCTATGAATCCACGGCCTTGTGATTTTAAACGCATCATAATTGTGACGGTTTGGCACCATAATCAAATTCACATGAAAACAATATCCATCCTAACTGCGTAGGTGCTCGTCCTTTGTAACACTGATGCGATTTCGGTACACATCTTTGAAAAAAGTTTCACCGCTTCCTTCTTTGCTTGTATTCGACCAGGATAATTGCCCAATGATCTTGTAAATCACCGCAACCTTTATATAACTGAATCTAGGGTAAATGTAATTGTTGAGCACTTGCGGCAGCTTCAGTAGCATTTTCTTCATCACCAACTACCCTTACTATTTCAGCCCACTACGCCCGTGTAGGAATCTTAATATAATACTGCGCTGCAATTTCAGGAAGATGCTTTATAGATAACTATGGCTTCCTCTGGGGAAAGTTGTAACATTATAAATATGTATTTTTTCTTCATACCGCTTGAATTTCGTACCCCAAGCTCTCGCGAGAGTTTCTTTGGCCGAACCACAGTTGGCATGCTTCTATAAAAGGAAATCATTATCAAATGGAGAAATGTTTATATTATATTTTTTCTTTACCAGGTTAAAAACTGTAATCGTTTCTATCCCAGCTATTATTTCACTGACTTCTGTGTCTGTTTCCTCAATTACGTTAACGTCGTCGGTCGTCTCTACAAGCACAGGTTCAGGGAGACTTCGCGAACAGATCCGCATGGTCGGCAAAGCTGATTACACGACATTTCTCCGAGACTACATTTAAGACATGGTCAAGAACCTAGACCAACACGTAAAGCTATCAGATGCGAGTTGTAGGATTCGTAATGTCATGTTCTGCCACAAGTTCACGTTTTCCAAGGCATACACGTTTGTACTGATTGCGTGTTAATGCCATTGAACTTCTTATTATATACGAACTTTGAACTAACTGAACAAAATCACAGTAGCATATCTTCTTTTATGTTATTCTGAAATACTGTACGAGGGTCTTGTAAATAAACAGTCTGAATGATCAGTCAAAAATAAATCAATGTAAACTGCGCCTTACATCTATGTTGGCCCAAATGAACTCAAATAAACCATTACAAAGTACTGCGCCATTTTCCTTTCACGGCATCAAATTCGAAAAGTGTTCGATTGCTTGTATATTTCAGCATTGGGGTTTGCTTCTCTAAACCAGGAAAGGGGTTCATAACATCTCTCCACTGATTATTTAGTGTGGATGCGGTCGTTATATAATACCCAACTTCTTTCTTTAATTGTATTGATTCTCGTTATCTTCGCTGTCACTGGTCACATATTCACTGTTTTCGTCACAAGGTCTAACATCCTGAAGTTTTCTTGCACGATATCAAATAATGATTTTCACTCTGTTGCGGTATTCCTCGCCAAGTCCGTGTAGTTGCTATTCCAAAATAATTCTTAAATCAATTAATCTATCAAGAGCTCCGATTACATAACTGAAAATCATACATCTTTTGAGCATCTTTAACAAATCTGCCTGACGCATTACACAAAATAGCAATTTAATCTTTCACGCAACGTTAGAAACACTCCATTGCTTGAGGTATATGATGCCAGGATTAGATACGCTAATAAATCCTTTCAAAATACCATACGTTTCAATCGGTGAACCTCGCAGGTTCATGCGTGGGCTCGCCTGCGTGCGCCTGTGATGTGAGTACAAGGTCTTGATAGCAGAAGACTTTGTTATAGATCAGTAAAATATAAATTACAAAACCCTATTATCATACTACTCCTTGTAAATTAACGTGCTTCTTTTGAAAGTAATTTAAAGTTGTAAATGTTTCTATTTGATATTGCAAATGTTGCGAAAATTTGATTGTAAGTTATAGAAAAACAATTGATATTTCCACATGCCAAGGTGAATGGTATTTTAAAGATTATACACACTTAAAACGTCAGACATAATTCAGTCAAATTTGCAGAAATCCTGTGTTGAATTTTGCCGGCAGATCCTTTTGCATGGCTGCAGTACTAACATAATTAACAGCTGGGCCCGTTGATCTCGAAGCTACCCAAATATAAAATTCAAACTTGTGACTCAATGCCAGAAACGATTCAAAAAACTTTAACATCAACGAACTTTTGTTAGGATTACAATAAAAAAAAAAAATTAAAATAGAGCAAATATTTTATTACTCTAATTTCATTCATACAAAAGCTATTGAAAATGAAAATTTTGGAATTTTGAGTCCATGTTAAAAAAAATTTAATGTTTAATATAATTTTTTATCACGGGGCCCTGGTGATTGACAGAGTTTTCAGATGACATCATACGTTCTCATATTACTTACCTTTAAATCACCGTCCACCGTATTTTGCGTCAATCTCCCATAGCAAATGTGTCGCGCAAAACCTATTCCTTGAAAACTTTAGTACATTCAAGAAGCATGCGTATTCAGATAGAGGGCAAAATGATAACATGTCATTTATGCAAGATAACTTTGACTTGTTTATCTAAACGTAATATATATGTAAGAAATTTGATTTTCCATCAATAACAACGCTACCATGAGTTAATCCAAAAGATTACAGGAACCTATTTCAGGGGAGGTAAAAGCATACTAACACTGAAGCTTATCTACACTTTTGGCTATTTGACGAGTTTGAATTGTATGAAATGGCTCCAGCTATAACTGATTTTTATTAGTAACAATAATCATGTCGAATTAGTAAAATAATCTTTGCACCCCTTTGAATGACTGTTCAATTTAAGAGTAAAACTATTTTTGCGATGTATCTGTTAGAATTTCTTGAATGGACTCTTAAAGCATTTCTTGGCATGAAGTGTTTATATTCATCATTTATCATTATCATTATTGGAAATATAAAAATATTTTATACTTTTAAAGTGTATGCTGGACAAAAGTCTCCAGCTATATTTTAAGAAAACTCCATTCACATTGTCTAATCATCAAATTTTGGAGCAGTTGCTACTCATACGACAAAATAATTCCATTCAATTTGCAGAACATAATTTTGTTAGGGTAACAGTCATGGATAGAGAGCTGAGTATTCCGAATTTCCTACTTTCCTTCAGTCAATGAGTTTCTCATTCCTTCAACATCATAAAATGTAAGCATACTTCAGAATGTTTAAATTTCCCGATTTTGGAGTAGACTAAAACAGAAATATTAGATCAAAAAGTAATGATCTTTCAAGAATATGTGTACAATAAATGAATCAAATTAGTAAATATTTCATGTTTAGTACCATGCCATATTTTTAAAAAAAATTATGAATAGACAAAAGAAAAAATCATTACTAACTACAAAAACCATTTTCGTACCTACGTACGTACGTGTGTATGCATGCATGCATACATACATACATACATACATACATACATACATACATACATACATACATACATACATACATACACACATGCACACACACATACATACATACATACATACATACATACATACATACATACATACATACATACACACAACGTACGTACGTACATGCGTGTGTACGTACGTACGTACGTACGTAGAGACATACATGGTGAAAATATTTGTTTTTAAAAATACCAATATTAAATATTTTATATTTTCTTAAAGTCATTAGATGTCTTTTTTATTTAGTGAAGAAAGTTTATTTCAAACAACGAGGAGCAGGTAAATAAAGTATTACTAAACTAATAGTAATAATTATTGTGGAAGAACTAGAAAAAAACTATTGATGGAGATGGCACATTAGTGGTGCCTATAATGGGTTTAGTAGCTACAGTAGTAGTGCACTAGTTGTTGCTCTTAGTGCTGTATTATAGCTGTTGTTGATATTGTTGTTGCAGTTTTATTGGTAGTTATGTTGTTGCATTGATGTTACTGTTAAAAACTCATTACGACAGCTAACGGATTTCAACACTGCAAGATAATTTAAACGAAAACACGAGAGAGAGAGAGAGAGAAAGAGAGAGAGAGAGAGAGACAGCAAATAACCCCAAGAGGAGCGCTACCGGTCGAGCATATACACGGTCAGAGAAAGACAAACGGAGATAAAGATTATGGGTTACGAGAAAACACGTTCAATTTGAGTTTCACTCCGTTTATTCAATCAACAGTCTACAATACCAAAAGGAAACCTGTAGTAAGAATAACATCTCATGAAGAGCATGACATCTGTAATCATCTGCTAATATCTCGAAAACTTTGTTTCGTAATGTTAAACTTACATTCGTGTAGTAATTACAAACTTTCTTGATTATCATGTACAGCTATAAGGATTACAAGTTGTTTGATTACCATATACAACTACAACGATTACAAAGTTACTTTTTTATCATTTACACCAATTAAGATTACAAGTTGCTTGATTACCATATACAACTACAACGATTACAAAGTCACTTTATTATCATATACACCAATTAAGATTACAAGTTACTTGATTACCATATACAACAATAAGGATTACAAGTTGCTTGATTGCTACATACACTTACATTCATTTAGTAATTACAAAGTTACTTGATTATCATATACAACTATAACGATTACAAAGTGATTACAAAGTTACTTGATTACCATATACAACAATAAGGATTACAAGTTGCAAGATTCCTACATACACTTATATTCATGTAGTAATTACAAAGTTTCTTGATTATCATATACCACTATAAGGTGTACAAGTTGCTTGATTGCCATATACAACAATAAGGATTACAAGTTGCTTGATTTGCCGGAGGTCGCGGGTTCGAACCCCGGCCGAGTCATACCAAAGACTTCTAAAACTTGTACTAACAGCTGCCTCGCTAGGCGCTCAGCATTAAAGGTCTAATAGTGCACTCACACGACTTTCGTTTATATTATAAATTTAACCTTCACGAAGAAATTTGTATAAGTATTATGTCATATACCTCATGATTAATGAAAATAATGACTACAGAACATCGATTTTTTATCGTTGGAGGCAAAACGCTCCCAAGCTGATTTGGTTAGTGTTAGGACTGGTCGGCCTGGTGTCAGGATAATGTGACATCATGCTACATGTCTACGGCAGGATGTCCCAGTGTTAGACATCACAATAAACTGAAACACTGCAGACGTCTTAGCGATAGGACTGAAACATTGTTAAAACAACGTTAAAATCCCCCCAAAACACACACACACACACACACACACACACACACACACACACACACACACACACACACACAAGTTGCTTGATTACTACATACATCTATAACGATTACAAAGTTGCTTGATTCCCGCATACAGGTATGAAGATTACAAAATCATCAATAATGAAAAGTATATTTTGGAATATTGCCGTTTCATAACCAAGCATAAGGAACGTAAGTAAAACAATGAAATATGTAGAAAAAAATCATATATGCAATACATGAAGACAATTTAACAAATCTGCATCTTAAGAAAACATACAAAGAAAAAGTGAGAAATTTCATAAAATGATTATGAAATAAATAACTACACATTACCAAAAGTACAGACATTTAATCTTAATATTAGCGAGCCTAGTTGAAAAATTTTCATCTTAAAACATTATTGTTATGACAAAGTCATACAAAGACATCATTATTTATCTTAATCTGAATCACATTACTTTGTACTGAGCCAACCAGAGGGAAAAACATCTTATTCTTCATTTATCATTGGGCTTTTTTTACCCAAGCATATTCATTAAATGAAGATAAACACGGCTTTTCCCCGCTTGTTATTTCTAATATGTAATGTAATATAATGAAATTAATCCGGTCGCACCTTCATGTGTGTGTGTGTGTGTGTGTGTGTGTGTATATAT
>JAECUM010069359.1:0-14462 GCA_016617855.1 Megalonaias nervosa
TATATATTGAAAATTTCGAAACACACCTAAATGTTAAACTGTGATGTTGGGGTAATTAGTTACAGATACACCATCACACGTGAGTGGTGATGCATGTTCTTCTTTTAGTTTGTTCGTCACTGCACACTATAGAATAACATAAAAACCCGCAAGCTTTACCCACATTGGCCGAGCCCGAGACTCGAACCCACGTAGACATAGTTGAGATAGCAGCGATCGGTAAGGGCGAGCTCGTTAGACCACTCGGGCACCAGGAACCCTTGAATCTCAGTATAGGACATTAGTTTTCCACTTAGAAATTCCTAAACCTGCTGACAACTTTGAATGTTTTAGAAGGAGAGTGGCGTACATCTTGTCTCTATTATTGTGTCCTAGTTTTTTATTTTATATCAGTGTTGTTTACTTGAACATGCCTCATTCCTACCGCAAGTTGCGCAATTGAATCAGTCACATTGTTGTATTCAATTTTTAATTTGGGTTTATTTATTTATTTAAACTTTTCCCTGGAATTACGAAGTGCTAGTTTATACTTCTTGGACTAATTCATTAATTTGAAATTATAGTGAATTCAGTAATAGACATTCTGGATTATATTACTGTGATACATCAAAAGACTGTTAACACATCACCACAGTCCAGACCCTTGGCACATTAGCACATTTGAGATTTCAGGCACACCACCACATTTAATATTTGCATTTATGTGGAACACCACAAGAATTAGAACTTCACACATTTGGACTTGGGATAGAACTTTTAGGACTATTTGAGGTTTAATTCACAATACTGTAAGTTCTTTTTTAAATGTTCACTTTGTATTCTAGGGAAATAAGCTATTTCTTGAATTTTGCGTAACTTGTTGTTTTCACTCTTTTCTGTCACTGAGTTTAAGACCATATTGTCGTAATAATACACACACACACACACACACACACACACACACACGTGTGTGTGTGTGTGTGTGTGTGTGTGTGTGTGTGTGTGTGTGTGTGTGTGTGTGTGTGTGTGTGTGTGTGTGTGTGTGTGTGTGTGTGTTGATGATAGTATTGTAACGTATTGCAACGAGTAGGTTTTTATCCGACACTGCGCTCGTAGGAGCATGGACTTTGCCCAATATCTCTAAGGACTATATTTGAAATGAACATGGTTTGCACTGTGTGGTTATTTACACATGATAATAGAATATATCCTTTAAGTAGATGGATGTGCGTTTTACATTTTGTCTGTATCTAAACATGTTAGATACACTGGAGACAACTTGACCTGATTGATAAGCATGGACATAGGCACGAAAGCGATAACAAAAACACAAATGATTAATATTCATTTAATGTAAAAAGTGTTATAGACATTTTACACCATGCATTTACATTAATTTAGATTCAAGATTAAAACATTCACTGTTTACATAAATAAATGATTATTGAAATGTTTTCAGGATTAATTATCATTTAGCAGATGGATGTTCATGTATAATACAAACATGTGCAGACAAAATGTGTAATAGTTCGGTCTGAGATTATGTTTCAAGTCACTGTTTCCTACATAAACAGTTTTCATGGTGTCTGAATAGAAATTATAACTTCGGTTTTACGTACATTTGTGGATATGGAAAGGCTTGGCAAAGGAGAATGATTGTTCGCTATGTATTTCAATGCATGATTCAGTTTCCACGTAAAATGAACGTAAACTGGTACCCTACGGATAAACGATCTTTCGTAGTATATGTTAATAATTTCATTGTTATGCATCGCAGTTGGTAGATACGATGCTAGCTGTTTAATGGACCTCTGCCAGTCTATTTAATACTATCACAGAGACCAAACTACTTTTTTCGTTCAAGATTTTGTTTCAAGCCCAAAGGTTTTTAGACATATTATTATTCTAAGTTTATTAATGTCAGGTTTACATCGTTTACAACATTAAGTAATTAACTAGGTTGTGTGCAACGTGAAAACCCGTTTAATTTATATCAGAGTGTTACATTGAAATAAATTAGTTTTGATGTCTTTATTGTCATTATAAAATTTTAATGAGTTTGGTTGTTTATTCCCTGGCTTTGGAACTTTTTTAAAATTCCAATGGAGCACTTAACAAAACCAGATTGAGTCATATTTGTCTGGTCTTTTATCGTCATTTTGGTTGTACAAAAACAGCATGGTAACCAAGACAACTGAGCGTGCTCTTTTGTGTGGCTAATTCGACGATTGGTCTCAACAAATCGCGCGATATGTACGCTGAGGTGGCAGATAAGTGTTAGATAAACGCGGAATACCTGTCACCAGTTCAGAAATTATAGGTATTGCTGATCGTACATACCTTAATAAATGCGCTTACACAAGATAAGTGAGCCTGTGCCGCTTTTGGAGCAATTCTTACAGATATAAACTGTTTTGCGCTTTGCATTTTTTGATGAATTTTTTTCAGCAAATTTCGCAAATGCAATGCTTATGAAGATTAATTTCTGATAACTATAGTGTATTACTTTTAATGCCATTCTCTAGTCACTTGTAATGCTGCCTGTTGTGCATTAAATTGAAACCCATTTACCTGTATACTTGACTTAAATAGAAACTTTTATTAGGATTATTGCTTGTCAAGAATAGACCAATTTCAGTGTCTGAAGGTAATATATCGTTATCTTGCAAACATTTCTAAATTATACAAACGAGGCGCTCACAACTAGCCTTTTTAAAACAAATAATACTGTCAGCATTTTAAAGGTACATCAGTTATATCCTTGAGGATTTATATTTTTAAGAAATTAGAAGAAATCTAAAGCCTGAACAATGAGGGTATCAGCAGACAAATGCGTACACCAATTTCACGTAACCACGCTTAATTTGTAGGGAAAGGGACGCTTCTCGGTTGAAGAAAAAAAGTGTGATGTTAACATTGTACTGGCCATTGATAGAATATTTCACGATCGTTGTTCTTTGCAGAAAATGCTGAATAAACTAGAGATTTTAAAATATTACTAGAAACTTATTTCTAGTAATTAAAGGAACAAATTATAAAAATGACGTGTATACACTTATCGCAATAAAGCATGTGAGTGATATTAACTATTCAAGGATCAGAGATCCTTGTTTGTGTGCGTACATAAGTGACTGCATCTATAAAATAAATAAAATACCAAGGTATTGTAGTCTTGGATGCAGATGGATATGTCAAGTTTGCTGCTTTTAAATGTCCTGCAGGGTAAGTAATATAATATTATATTCTGAACTTATTTGCAAATAAAAAAGCCAGACACCTGTACTATACGTATACATCAAAGCATGGTGATATTTACTACAAACATATACTAAATAACACAAAGGATCCGTTTATTTCACTGTATAGAACTTGCTAATCTTTTGTAATACATTCATAACACAGTAACTTGTTTTGGTGCTTGCCAAGATGAACACCCACCATTTATATTGTGACACTTGATTGTGAATCAATGTATGCATAATAAATGTCATCAATATATTTTTTTATTTCAAAAATCATGCTGAAACAAGACGTGATAGCTTAAACCAAATCATTTTCCAAATGTTGAACTTAACAATGTAATCATATGCATGTATTTGTAAAGTTGATTTGTGATTGTCACGATGCCCACTCCACTACTCCCACCACCCCAGAATCGTTTTTCGTTTTAGATAACTGAATCTATAAAATAAGGCTTTTATCTACCCAGTCTTGACCTTTAGATAGAGTAAGTATAAATAAGTATAATGTCTTATAATACCTTCAGTATTGAAAACGTAGGAGGGATACTTGTACGTATACTGAGGATTTCAACCAAAACGGACGTATACAGGAATCATACATATCAAAATTAAGCACATTTATATTTCCAGGTAAATTAAATATGTAGCTGGCGCCTTTCCTGGTCTAAAAATTAGAAATAAATCATCATGCTGAAATAGTGACGGAACCAACTGATGACCCTAGAGCAGAATAGATGGAAAAGTATATATTGATATTAATGATAATGGTTATGGGTGCTTTTAAGCGATGTGTATATTTTACGAGGAGGACATTTTATTGACGAAGCATCTACCAAATCTCCATCATGAACTGTACTAAGATTGTTTTATTAAGTCCAGATTGCAATAAGGTGACATACATTTGAGTTACCCAATCACTTTCACAATGTGTAGCGCGATATGGGCGAGACTAAGTGGCACTGCTAAGCCAAGTCTCTTTGTTCTACGATTTGACGTTCCACATGAATGCGAACAGATGCTATATTCATTGTTTCATTAACTTCTGCGAAAGAAAGTTTAGGAGGAATATTTAACGTCAGCATCTTTAGGGAGTACATCTGCAATGTCGAATCTTCTATCGGACATAAGTTTATACCGCGATTCTTAATTTTAATCTTATTCACGGTAAATGACCTTTCCTCCCCATAAGTCCAACCAAATGTCAAACAATCATTTTGGATTTACTCCCAGATGCTTGTAACTGGACCATGTCTGGGATTGGACAATTATTGATGAAGGAATTTCATGTAGATTTTAATGTAATCTTTGATAAGGCGTGTGGCTGGATATTGGTCACATTCCTGGGGTAGTTTCTTCCTGGTCTTACTTTGCAATGGATAAGGAAAACGCTGAGATAACGCATTCGAACGTACATTTATTCACGTTGTAAATATTTTGAAAAATGGCCTTGAGGTATGTCAAACTTTTCAGAAAATTTTCTAACAAAATGTCTAACTTTCAGCCACACCAACGCCATAAAAAGTTTCTTCTTTCCTGTCAGTGATTACTTCTTCCTGGACTATCTTTCGTTGTATCCTAGTGACCAGGAACCCGTCCCTCCGTAGCAGATTGACTTTGCCCATTATATGCGTGGCCGAAGAGTTGCCATTCCTGACAGCAATGCTAAAAATCAAAACGTGGCTGGTGTGCAAACGTTGTCTAGGAAACGAGATTTACATTGGAAATAACCATACACGTTTTATTATTTGCGTTCACACTTATTACTAATTACCATATTTATATCAGTGTATCTAGCTGAAAGGATTTGCCTTTGTCAAAAGCATCAGTAAAAATGTCGGATAAGGTACCCCTAATGTCCTGTTCAAATTACTGATCTCCAAAGACAACATCCAAAATACTGCATTCGGAACATCCCATATAGCCAGGCACTAAGGACAGGCAGAATCTGCTCCGACGATGAAACATTCCAACATTCCAAAACAAGATCTGAAGAGTTAAGAGGTAAGCAAACGAACCTCAATGACCTACTAAAATACAGAGCGAACGAAAAGATTGATCGGATACCGTTTACCCCTGTCCTACCATCCAGACAACCCCAAAATTGTTAAAATCATCTGGAAACACTGGCCCATCGTCGATCGTGTGACACACTAATTTAATCCTCCCGAAGAAACCATTAGTAGTCTACCAGAGACAACAAAACCCAAAGACATCCTAGTCAGGGCGAAGCTAACGCCAATCACTAACCAGGACGACCCTAGTAAATCTGGCCCCTGTGGCGATAAAAGGTGCAAAACTTGTCAATATATGATATAAAGTAGCACATTTTTTGGCACGGCGACTAGCAAAAAACTGACCATACATGGTCCAAACAGAACGCATAAAACAGAGAATGTTCATTATCGCATCATGAGTCAGATCTGTGGCCTTCAGTATGTCGGAGAAACTGAAAAGTTTCTCCAAATGGTTAATCTTCACAGATCTGATAGGATGAAATAGAAGTTGTACAGAAGTCCAGTTGCAGAACACTTCTTTTCCCGTAGCCACACATTCAGTGATGGGACACTTATCGGAATTGCTAACAACCCCGGCTGGAGTTCCGAAACCAGAAAAGAAAAGGAATCTTACTGGATTCGCCGCCTTAGAACGTTGAAATCAAGCTATCTAAACCAAGATGACTAGAAAATGGCAGCCATACACAATAATATCGTAATGTTGTTGTATCTGGAACATTTTCATTTCAATAATTCTTTCGATTTGCTTATTAGTCACCCAGTAACCTATAATTACTACTTAAACAATGAAATATCCCTGATATAATTTGATATTAGGCAAATTTTACATTACAACACAAAATGGCGATATGGCTCATCGATTTCTAGGTCAACATAAAATATTGTTCAGCATCAGCATCAAGTTGAAGCCAATTAGTCGAAACATCAAAACTTTCAAGCTCATATTCCTGTAGAAATAGTCATGTAAAATATTTTAACCTCACCGCTTTTTGTTTTCTGTTTGTCTTGTCTTATATATATATATATATATATATATATATATATATATATATATATATATATATATATATATATATATATATATATAGTTTCATTTTAAAACTATTACTAACAGGTGTAAAATAATACAAAATAACAAAATACCCTCATATGTTGGAACGAGATACAATTATTTCTTGACCATCTGAATAATATGAAATTATTCCTGCTTTACCTTCTTCGCAAGGAGGTGGCAGTTTTTTTTACATTAACCTGCAAAAGAACTGAAGTATGCACATACGTTGCAATATGGGAACCAAAGCCACACAACAGGGCATACCGTTTTCTAGAATGTGCATGTCTACTCTGACAACAATGTCTGTTCTTTCACGTGTACCATGTCAGTATATGGATAAAAGTCTGACAAAAGTTAATGTTCGGGGCCTGGAGGAATTTCATGTTTTAGAAAGTCTTTAGATATAATGTCTACCAGAATAGTGACAGCAACCCTCGGTATACATGTTACTATTTGTTGCATGGATGATACTGGCTGGATCCATTCTACATAAATGTCATTTCGATATGATAGTGTATTGGGATATTTGAGGAACGTCATGGATCCAACGTCTATCTTGCCCACTTGTTTGGTCCTATCAACCTTGCAGTAGGAGGCAAATATAGGTTAATGAATGATCCACTCTTGATTAAACAGAAGGGACCCATTCGACCGTTATTAGCGATATGTCTATCCCACCTGATATACAAAAACTCAGGGGAGCACGTTTGCTAGATTGTCTCACATCAGAGATCTTGGGTTTTGTACGCTCTCTGTGGGTATGCCAGTAGGGGCTTGCAGCTCTAGTGTTGCTGGGTTGACACTGACGGGCCAGGCTACAGTTATAGTAGGCAATCGACATATTCATCTGAATCGTGAACTACGAAACGCTATGGACATTTGATTTTAGCATTTATGATTGGAAGAGAATGCCTTTGTCTGATAAGCATTTTATGGTTGCAATTACATGTTTCATATTTTTCATTTCGTTTATTGCCGATCGATAATAGCCTTTATTAAAAGTGAAATAAATTGGATGGTATTTCTAGTAGTTTTAAAGTGTCAAGAATTCAGTGGCCAATACAGCATTTGGTCTAAGGGACATAACTCTCAAACTTCATCTTCACTTCATGCTTAACTTCCCTGTGACTGGTACAACTTAAATACATTGATTGTGTAGGTTCCCATCTAAGTGGAGAAGTTTTCTTTGTACGTCTATGCAAAGGTTCTGTTACCATTGCTAAAATTAACCGGAGAAATCTTCTCCCTTCTGCAATACATGCCAGTGCTCTTGCCTCATGACAGCATTCACCTTTTACTCGGTTGGCTCAACAACGGTTTAAGAGTGGATGAGGTCCATAAACCTGAGTTGTAACATGTTGAACAGTTATGTGTCTTTAAGCAAGGTCAGAATTCTCTCTTATTTCGCCACAAATCTCTCTGTCTGCGTGGGTTCGAGTCTAGGATTCGGCGAATGTGGATATGTGAGAAAGCTTGCCAGTAGCTTCTCGTGGGTCGGTGGTTCTTTCCGGGGATTTCCCGGTTTCTTTCTCCACCATTAATACTGGCCGCCATGTATAGCCTATCGTGTGCTGAAAAATGGCGTTAAGCCCCACAACAACAACAACACTTCTTTAATAACATATAAATTTATGTCCAGACATTGTAAAAGTTCATATGACTGTGCATTAATAGCTTAGTTCATATGACTGTGCATTAATAGCTTAGTGGGAACATGAAAGTAAATTATCAAAATGCTGCACGAAAATATTTTCAAAATCAAATTTCACTTGACGATATCGACGTTAATATGTGAAGTAAAGTAGAAATTGCACTACTTATGCCTCAGCTCTAGCAGGGTCATAACTACGAACGTATTTACAATGGAATCGTGACGATCTTAATTAAACTAAATATTATTGATGCGAATCCTTGGAAAATATTTCACAGCAATTCACGAACCGACGGCTTAACCTGGTGTAACAAGATAACCGAGTTGGGATTTTGGAGTACATGCTTTTAATAAATAGAGGGATTTATACAATTCCGTGACACCTGACTATATCCATCAAACACCATTTCACAATTCCGTGACACCTGACTATATCCATCAAACACCATTTCATCATACTTAGCATTTAGTCAATCATGATCAGAAACAGCTTTTCAGATTTGCTTCTTCAATCGAACCGGTGATTTAATTAACTGTACTATTTATCTTTAGATGTCCTTTGAATTCGGTAACGAATGAAATCCTTTTAAGTGCGTCTTGTGCGTTCAAGTAAATGATGCTTAGCATATGTTTCAACGATCTTCATGGACTACTTATGAGACATTCTACGATTTTTCCATTATAAAAGTTTTGATGCAGGATGAATGAAAAGATCAGAACAAACCAAATCATTTCGCCTTCCGAAAATAGGTCTTTAAAGAATGCGTATGATAAAATCAAGAATGTTGCGTGCGTTTAGAAATTGTGGTGTGAAATGGTTGATAAGATAGTTTTAACACGGCGTGATTGTGTTACTTATATTTCATATATATCCTATATATTCTTGCTTGTTAATCAGTGTAGTAAGTCATACATGTTTACGACTTGCACAAGTCTATAACATAGTAATTACCTTTTAAAAGTTATCTAATTTATATAAAATCTTTGCCAAACTATTTTTCTCTTTAAAATACTTACTTTCAGTATATATCTATTTTCACATACCTATTTTTCAGCAGTTTTTATCGATGTTTCTATCGTTATGACCAGTGTTAGTCTTCTGTTTAGAGTAACATTGAATAATGCAGTCGTGTCATCCAGACATCATGATAATGGACGAAAATGGTATTTAATATAACTAATATATACTTAATATAAATTCCAACATCTATATTTCTAAATACACACCTGATATAATTTCAGATTTCTGCGCTTGATGTAAGAATAAGCTCAGTATATCGTGTATGAGTCCACTAGATTCCACTGTATTATTAATGTCGAGGCAAACAAATGTCGAGGTAAACAAACAGCACAAGCAATACACATGATTTTCAAACTAGATCAGTATTATCCGTTGAGACCTCGATATTACACGAAAATCATTTCGTTATGATGCTTTTGTGGGCCTTGTAAACATTCCACAAAACAAACTAAACTTGCGCAATTATATATATATATATATATATATATATATATATATATATATATATATATATATATATATATATATATATATATATATATAATGTAGAGAGAGAGAGAGAGATGGCGGCGAAAAGCGCAAAACATGTTTCAAGCTATCACATGAACTGCCGACTCTTACTGCGTCAATGTCAAAGACAATTGCAAAGACAACTGCAGAGACCAAACAATAATCATAAAAAAGAACACGCTGAATTTTCTATATATATGAAGACATCCATAAACTTTGAGACAGAACAACGGATGATGGCTTTGATTTTGAAGACTTTCAAAAATAAAAAAGAGTGTTTTCTGAAAATATTTCATGAGCCACCAAATACAGAGATATTTTCAGGCATGAGAGAGAACATTTATTCATTCCAAAATTCCAAACGGACTGTTTATACATTTTATTAATTGAACTAGCTTAATTGCCCTTACAAGGGCGGGGATAAAAATATTTAAAAATAAAATAAAAAATTGGGATGAGTGAGTTTTAAAAATATTTGAACATAACAATAAAAAAATTAAACAGAACATATGTATGCCGCCGGGAGTTTCAAACTCGCGACCATTTGTTTGGCAACCAGGAAACAGAAAACGAGTGTGTGTGTTTACATATAGCCTAGTTTAATTGCTCATACAAGGAGAGAAAGAAAAAAGTACAAAAAATGGGATGAGAGAGATTAAAAGATAGTTTGAACATCAAAATACAAAAAAAAATGGTAAAAGCAAGCTTGGTATGCCGCAGCGAGATTCGAACTCGAGGCCGCCTTTTTGGCAAAAAGAAATACTGACAAATGTGGGTGTTTATAGACAAGATAAAATCTCCGTATAAAAAAGTTTTGCTATTGTTTTTCCAACATAATCTGGAAAATTTGCGTACAAAATATAAATTTCCTTTACAATTTATAATTTTGTTCTATCAGAACCTAATCTATATGCCTCAATTATAAAGTAGTGAGGTTTGAAATAAATAATAAAAGAGTAAATTTCAACATAAAAATAAAATAAAGCATAAAAACGCTGAGATGAGCGAGGTTAGAAGAAAGTTTGAACTTGAAAATACACAGAATGAAAGACTATTGTGAGCATTTATAAAAAGATAAGAGTGAACGGCAGATAGTACAAGAAACGACAGGGAATCAACAGCTATAGACTATAATATACGTGTGTGTGTGTGTGTGTGTGTGTGTGTGTGTGTGTGTGATTTAGATTTTTAACGTAGCTTTAACAATTTTTCAGTTATATCGCTACGTTGTCTGCAGTGTGACAGTTTATAGTCATGTCTAGCACTGGGGCATCATACCGCAGACATGTGGCATGATGTCCCACCCAGTCACATTATCCTGACACCAGGCCAACCAGTCCTAACACTGACCTCTTAATGCTGAGCGCCAAGCGAGTCAGCTGTTAGTACCATTTTTTAGTCTTTGGTATGACTCGGCCGGGGTTCGAACCCGCGACCTCCCGCATCCGAGGCGGACGCTCTAACCACTAGGCCACCGGAGCGGTTCTACAATATACGAAGAAACATAATAAAATAAGAAAATTATATATGCATGCATATTCAGATCAATGAAGTCTCTTTTTAACTGACTAGTGGACTTTTTGTCATAATATGCAACTCATTTAAAGTTACTTGTTTCATCCGTTTCCGACCTAGTTAACAACCTGTATGACTTAGCGTGTTGCTCATTATTAGCTTCCAAAAATAAGTATACTTAGAGGGTGGGAGCCCACTTTTGATGAAGATGACGGTGCGGTTTCACAATTTGGCTACGTATCACGATCCTCTAATGCTAGGCAGGCACGAATAACTTAGGTATGGCTACGACTTGCGTAATTCACCCTCTGACTCAGAATGTGTGCATATAGAAAGGAGATTGACCAGAATAACACTCCAACAAAAGGATAATTTCCACTTCCGACACCTTTCATTCATGCAAACTATATTTTGCTTTTGAAGCCGCTAAAACGCAATAACTATTTTTAACATTAGTATATGCTTTCTTTGGACCTTTGAATTAATATGTGTGATCAGAGTCTAATCTGGAGAGGATATCTCACAAATCTTCTCGAACACTCTGACTTCTGCGGGTTTTAAGTCTTACTAAGTTCAAAGGAATTACTAGTATGTAGATGGGTTAAAGTAATTCAAAAACAGGATGGGGCGATTAAACATCAGCATGATTCTGGCAGTATATAATCTAAAGGAGGTAAGGCATCGGTTAGTATACCGGATTGCAGACATCAAGTAAGGATAGACAGTTCGTGTCCAGATATCAGCTTTGAAGAACAGAAGAGTATAATGGATACTCTCATCATGAAACAGTTGCTGTTCATTGTTTTGCTTGATCTTGCTGTTGCAGACACTCTATGTAAGAACAGCATCTTCTTGGAATGGAAACGAGATCCCACAGACTGTTCCGTGTTTTACTTGTGTGTGGGAGACACTGCTGTGAAGTATACATGTCCAGATGGAAAGGTGGCTGATGTCAAGGGAAAAACTTGTGTTCCAGAAGGGTCCATTCATGACATATGTAAGTTATCAGTTATTGCATGGTTTATTATTCCAGATTAAAAATGCGTTACCTAATGGGCTACGTCTGCAAAACTCAACTAGTTTATACTCATCTTCATATCCATAAATGTGGAACTATGAGAAGATAGAATTTCTCCTTATTCGACTAGTCAACCAGCATAAATTTTGTTTGAGTCACGACATGTCTTACGTTTGTTTTTTATCTTCACTCAATCGATTTTTATTAAACCAAACAGCAATAGTATCCCACAAAAGCACGTATCTCACTTTGTCAGAATATTTGTGTTTTCCTCAAAGTGATTTCCAAACACTTTAGCAATCAATTTGAACGCAATTGGTGTTGACTCGGGGAGCAAAAGCAATCATGCGATCTCTATACCTCATATATGTGTGTGTGTGTCTGTGTGCGTGTGTGTGCGCGCGCATATGTGTTTTGTATTCTTGAGGACCCGCGAAATCATGTCGGGCGTACGTAAGTTAATCATTTTTATAAATACAAATATTTGCAATATATGTTGCAAATCCTTTATTGCCATAAATCTTCGAGCAATATCTCAAGTCTTTCCTCTTAAATTTTCAAGTCGAAAAATTACTGATCTTGTCACAATAATTTTACAAGCAAGCAAATTTTAGATCAATGGGACTAGTTTTATGTATATACAATCTTGATGTAATGGCTGCATATATAAGGAATATACAGAATGTTTGCGGTTCATTCAAATGTATAATAATAATAATAATAATAATAATAATAATAATAATAATAATATGCCAACAACTGTTTTGCTTTTATCTTTTTCACATTGGGACTTTGTGTCATCAGAAATTATTAAATGTACATGCCCCAAAGAAAATAAGTGTAGGTGACGAAAATATTGATTATATTAACTATATAATGCTCCGCATTTCAGAACAATTACTACAGTTATAACACACATAAAACATGCGTTGTTTTTTTTTTTTTTTTAAAAAAGGCTTCTTTTCCACAGGCACAGATTTTGGCAGTGAGCGGAAGGAAAGTGACCAAATGTTAAAATCAACGCCTACATGTAAACTTGGCGACTCTGTAAGTCATAGTGGAAGCTGTGCTAAGTTCCTGGAGTGTACAAAGGCAGAAAATGGATCCCTTGTCATGCAAGAGCGCGAGTGTCCATACCCGCTTTTGTTTGACGATACATCTGCAAAATGTGATAACTATCAACGTGTTACATGTGAAAATCGTCCTGAGCCTAAGGATCCATGTAAGTATCTATTTTTCTTTTAAAACAGTAGATACTTCAAATCATAATTTGAACTCAAGAAACACATTAGGAGAGAATTATTTTTTGCATAATATATAAACCATGACAACCTGTTTCGAACGCTTTAAAATTGTCAAACAATCTTTAAAAACAAAGTATGATGATCAGATATAATTATAATAAAAAGAGCGGTTAACATTTACTGAATGGGTTGACGTTAAATTGGAGTAGGGATTGATTTATATGCATGCGGGGGTGGGGCTGGGGCTAAATATTGAGTGCATAGCAGTATAACTTGTGATTAAACCCTCCTCCTCCAAAATTTAATGTGTTCTATCATTTAGGCTTCGAGTCGATAAAATGGCATGTTTATGAAGGTATGGCTGAAACCAGGTCACGAATGCGTAATCAGAATTACCCCAGAATACCCTTTGCATTTATTGTTCCTATATAGAACTCTACTCGACGCACAACAATGCCCAACGATATAAACTGTAAAGCGTTAATTGACATTTAAAAGGTTGTATGGCACATATTGTTGCAAACAAAAACAAAACAACAGAAAAAGAACAAACAAAATGGGAAACTGTTAAGCTTTGCGTCTCTTCTCTAGACATGGAACTTGAGTTACTAGTCCCTGGCTTCACATGCACAGTTATCCACTTTTCTTGATGCATGTACTCATTAAAACAACTTTCAGTAAAACATCAATTAGGGTTGTTTCCACAAAACTGATTTGCGATTTATTTACAGGTGAATACGAGGCTAATCAGTGCAAGAGTGTAATGTGCGTTCCTTGTCAAGTGCGATATCCCAGTTGTACCGAACTGCCTGATGGGAAGAATCCCTGGATTGGAAAAGAGTGGTCCCCATTTTACGTCGTCTGCCATCAGGGCCGTGTAACCTTGCAAGAACAATGTCCTCATAGTGATAGCGGCTATCAGATCTTCAACCCATATAGTAGACAATGTGTAGAATTTTATTTGAACAATCGCGCAAATTAATATGATATTGAAATTAAATACTGTAATTATTTTAAGGTTTGCATTCAATTGTTACTCTCCACGTTTCGTTTCAGCTTGAGATTCTTTGAATTCTTTTATGTATGTATTGTCACTCTTGTCTGTAAAATATTTATGTATTTATTGTATAATACTTAAAAATAATTATATATATATATATATATATATATATATATATATATATATATATATATATATATATATATATATATC